>JABTTQ020002187.1:0-278810 GCA_016081115.2 Rehmannia glutinosa | reverse complement strand
ACTATAAAAGGCATATGAATCAATTTGAGAAGGAGTCACCTTGCATACCTGAACCACGAACATTCAAGCTAACATTCGAATCGTAACTCCGCAAAATATTCTCAAGTTATTCAAGCAAATCCTCAAGCCTAAATTTGAAGGAAATCAATCCAACACCAAGTCATGTGAAGGAAAGATAACTTCAAATCATTGAAGAGGAAACTTTTGAAGAATCAAAAGGGGTCTACATTCCAAGGAGGATTGTAGAAAGGTTCAAGGTCGAACCAGTCTCAAGCTATTGGAGGGCTTTGTGATCAAATCCAAGAAGCTTGAGCAAGTGAGTCGTAGTAGCAAAGGTAGCCGCCTGTGAAGAAGCTTTGAGTCATACGAGAAGCCGATTTGTGTGACCAAGGCATCTCCGCCCGAGTCCCAAAGGATCAAGTCACCGTGTGATCAAGACTTATATCCGGATGATAACTACTTTGTACTGATCAATACTTAGTGGATTCCTCCAGGAGTTGGAGAAGAGAGGATTAGAAGAATTACCCCATCTTGAACCTCTATAAAATTTATTGTGTCAATTACATTTCAAAGCATTTACTTACTACATATCATTTAATATCTCATTTGATAATTTGCTATCCAATTGATATTTAACAAAGTGCTAAAATCAAGTGTTAAAACAAAAACTTAAAAGGACTAAATTTTGAAAAGTTGGTAAGGTTTATTCAACCCCCTTCTAAACCGTACACTTACACCCCCTTGGGACCTACAAAGATTTCAAAAGAAATGATTTGATGAAAGAAGGAAATAGACCTTACTCGATCACATACAAGATTTCTATGCTCTCTCGAATACACATCATTCAAGTATTCTTGAGAAAGGAATTTATTGAAGTCCCAAGAATCTTTGAGGACTTTGCCAAGTGTGGTTCTACCGAAATCATTGAGTCTCCAACTATAAAGGAGATTGATATGAAAATTCAAGATCAAATCAGTCTTCAACAAAGTCAAGTCTTAGAGTTGAGCCGAGAAGGATGTCTTTCCAACAAGATAAAATTATAAGCGATGAGCGTTGGGAAGAAAAGAGACCGAGTACAGTCTAGCGCATTCCAGATATTTTCAAAACATAGGGAGAGCTGAAATGTCCAGAAGGATGGAGAGAAGTTGAAGTAATATTCGACATCACTCAAAAGGATAACATCTTTCCTTGTGATGTTTTATATTTTCTCCAACAACCCATAGTTGGAAGGTATCAAGGAAGCCTGAAAATAGGTGAAATTGAGTTGACAATTACGGGGACAACAAGGAAAATCCCAGAGCAATTAATACTGGGAATTGAATTTCTTGAGGATCATAAACCTTGGGAAAGATTACATGATGGAATAGAGTTCACAGTGGTTGACAAAAGATATAGAATCAGATGACCACTAGCCCATTCTCCATATACATTTCTATCGGAATGTTATATGCCGAATACAAAGCCGAATATTTCGCAGCCTATATTGATTCAAAGTGCGAAATATGTATTGCAAAATGGATTTTATTCCTAAAGCAATCGAGAAAGATTTACCAGCTATTGCGTAGAAGAGATTTCTCTAAAAGGATTCTTATCCTTAATCGAGGAATTAAACAAGTAGAAATCATGATCGGAGGTGCATGCGGTACCCCATGGTACAAAGTGAAGACGCCACCAATCTATTTCCATGATACAGGAGCATATGTTTTTCTAGGAAACAATTTCCTACAAACATTTAAGCGATTTACACAGGAAAATGAGACAAGAAGACTTATATTCACAACATTATGTGATCATAAGATTATTGTCCAGAGACTGCGGAAAGCATTTTACAGAAAAATGCCTATTAATTTTCGCAGCAAGAGTGGTGATAAAGCTAAACTTCGATCCAAAAATGGCGGATTAAAGAAAATTTGGTGATGCCTTATTATCCTTTTCGACAATATGGTTCGGAGCAAAAAGATACAAAACGATGGGATAATGACTTGTATTTTCAGAATACAAGGAGAAGAACGAGTACCTCCAGAGGCTATTGCAGAACTAATGATGAGCCTAATGGAGAAGTCACTGAGTGATGTTATAATAGATGAACAAATATCACTCGAAGATATCAAGAAGAAGATCCAAAAGAATTACAATGAAAATCCTTTGACATGGTGGGACAAGAACGAGCTCAAAGCATCCTTAAAGGTTAAACCAGGGAAGGAGTATGAGTTCGTGAGATTCAAACCAATTCTTATGAATCGGGAGGATCGTGAGGATATGCGAAGATACTTAAGTAACATCTTGACCTTAAGTTGATTTCACCAGAGTTTCTCCATACAAAGAGTCCGGATTCTTAGTCGAAACCATGGAGAAATCAAAAGAGGAAAGCCAAGACTTGTTATTAATTACAAAGGGATTAATAACATTTTGGAGTTCGAAGAGATACTATATCCCAAGCGAGAGAACATTTGGTGAATCTGTATCAAAGGTGCCAAGATATTATCAAAGTTCGATTGCAAGTTTGGATTTTACCGCATTAAGATGGAGGAAGAAAGTAAGAAGTTCACGCCTTTCTCCACACCACAAGGACATTATATTTGGAACGTGATGCCTATGTGATTGGCTAACGCACCCCGGATATGTCAAAGGAAGATGGCTAATCTCTTCAAAGATTATTTCGCTTTCATGTTCGTGTATATCAATGACATTCTTATCGCTTCAAAGAACATGAAGGAGCATCTCAAACACTTAGAAATATTTTCGGATGTTTGCCACAAGGAAGTATTAGTGCTTTGAAAAGAAGGCGAAGAATTGCTACAAGGCATGATTGAATTCCTCGGAATTGAAGTCGATGAATCGGAATTATCCTACAAAGTCATATTGTAGAAAAGATACAGGGATTTCGAGATATACTGAAAGACAAGAAGCAACTTGAGTTTTCTTGAGTTGTCAATTTTTCTGGAATGTTCATAAACAATCTAGCACACTATAGGAAGGTGTTTAGCCCATTGCTCAAAAAAGATGCTACATTTAAATGGGAATATGAACATCAAGAAGGAATAAGCAGCTTAAAGAAGTTTGCAAAAAGTTTCCAAAGCTTGCAATTCCACAAGATGAAGATGAACTGGTTCTATATACAGATGCCAATGACTTTTGGTGGGCAACAGTTCTTACAAAAGCTACACCAAATGGGGAAGTGCCATGTCGATATTGCAGCGGTCTTTTTACGATATAGTGAAGCGAATCGATGGCATATAAACGAGAAAGAATTCTTTGCAGTTAGAAAGTCTTTCAGAAAATGGCCTTTATTTTTACTGGCTAAAAAGTTTACTTTAAAAATTGATAATTCAAGTGTCAAGGCTTTTCTGAAAAACAAAATTGAATCTAAACCAAAAAAGGCTAGGTTACTTAGATGGCAAGCTGAATGTCAATATTATGATTATGATATTGTCATTATAAAATCTCATGAAAATGTTCTTGCAGATTTTTTGACACGATATGGAAGGACGTGTTGCTGACGAGGTCCTTAAACGAGTAAGACATCTCATGGAAAACCTGGAGAGTCTAGAACGAGATTTTGAGACATTATGTCTCAATGCAGAAATTGCTGGACGACTTCAACAGGCTGACCAGAAATCCGTTTCTAGTCAAATATGAGTATGCCGATTCGCTCAAGGACAATTGTTCTTAAGCGGCTACCGCAAAGCCTCTTTCTCCAGTCGCATCTCCTACGATGCAAAAAAAGGGGCGATTATTGAATGGGGCTCTAACTCGGAGATTATGGATTCAAGTACCATAATCACAAATGTTGTAGGTGATGAATCCCCGAGGTGTACAAATCGAATCGAATGTTGAAACTCCTGTCACTACCCGAGTCTTCAAGTCAACCCAAAGACCTGCTGGGGTAAAAGAGGGAGAGTTGAATCTTAAGCCACAGACAGCAAATCTAAGGTTCAAACTGACGAGATTAAGAGTTTTCCAATGCGGTATATCAACAACGATGTGGGAGAAATTGGTTACAAGAAGAGGTATTAACCCAGAAAAAACAATGGCTGATATCTCACGCAAGTATCCCAGAGTCTGGATGAAACCAGGAAGTCATCCAAATGAAGTACAAGAATGGTATACTTTTGGAGCTTTAGCTTCAATTTATACTGTATCACCTGGATTCCCAGAAATTTCAAAATTACCAAAATGGATTGGGGAAGCAGTTTACGAGACTTGGGCCAACAATCCACATTTGGCTAGAGGAGATATTTTGGAACTCGTATTTTATCAAAACAGCTCCCGAACCAAATGAAAAAAGGCTTCAATGAAGCTTTTCATTTCATCAAGCTAAGAAGACCGGATGGAAATGCATTAAAATACATTAAAGAAGCTTCATCGGAAGAAGTACCACTGTTAGTAGGAGCAATTTCCGAAGATTAAGCTTCTACACGACGAGCATGGGGTCTTTGGGTTTGTTTAACAGAAATGGACAAAGTCAAATATCCATTCAAGTTCTTTCGAGACCAAAGAAATAGATCTTTCCTTCTAAATTCGATGACATGATCAACAACAGGATTTGCAGAGGAGCTTTTCGATACGAAGAGAAGAAATCTCTGGGAAAACAAGATTCCGGCTAGCAAAGAAACTTACCGGAAGTTCTGTAACATGGCGCATGTTGGCCGTTGGATCGACTAGATCTGTCAAGCATGTCCAGAACAGAAAGAACCCGAGTTTGGGTAAGGATTCTAACCCAAACCCGACTGACAAGACCACACAACTGGAAAAGACAAGGGCCCAGCTCACAAGACGCGTTATCCTCGGGGACCACGCAAACCAAATTTTTAAAAGATTCCCCGACAACCATCACATGGGCTGAGTCATGCGGAAAGAAAAGGAAGGCAGCTGGCGAGTCAATAATTCAGGAGTATGATGTAAGCAGTGACGTCTTACATATCAGCAAGATTTGAAGTCCGCCTTTGAAGTCCGGACTTAACTCTATAAATAGCAGGCGTTGAAGGAAGTTGAGGACATCGAACATTTCCCTTAGTTTTCTTATAATAAATTCTGAGTGAAAATTTGTATTAGCTGAGTGTTTTAGTTTTAAGTTTTATGTATTTAAGAGTGCAAGCCTCATATATGAGAGGCTAAACAAGTATTCTCTTCCCAAAAGGAGATTACTAATGTAATAAATATTTCTATAATTTCTTAATAAAAAGAGGCTTTCTCGCTTCAACATGTGTTCATAATGTTCTATTAATTCATCCCGATTATGAAATATTTTATATGCCGGGGAGTAGGAAAGCGAACCAAGGTCACTACTGAAAGCTTGATTGCTAAAGGAGTCGGATAACTTGTAGATCATCTTCCCTATTGGTTGAAGTTGAACAAAGTGTGAACTGTTTGTCAAACGGTCTAGGGGCGATAATTTTTTGACGGTGGTGTTATGAGCCATCTCACCCTGCTATTTATTTCTGGTCAAAGAAGGTATGAATTTTAAGGGATTTATTAATTTTACGAAAGCATGTTGGGCACTGATATGGTCGTAATGGACTATATCCAATCTTAAAATCAAAAGACCCAGTTTGGTTCTCATGCATAGATTATTTATTTCGAGAACAAATTATTTTGGAGTAAAATTTATTCTGATTAGATTATATGATAACTTTATAAATTATGGGGTCAGATGCAACAAATTGGAGCTTAGATGGATTTCTGAAACTATTAATAGCTATTTACAAAACTATAAGGGAAAAATTGTTAATAGATGGTAAAGCGCAAAAATATTCATAGTCCAGGAGGCATAGTGAACCAAAACGAAGTCTAGGAGGCAAAGTGTAGAAACAGGCAAAGTTTGGAGGGTAAAAAGTATTTAGCTCTAGATAGAATATTAGCTAAGTCAAATAGCAGACTAAGTACATTGGAAATGTCGAGAATTTCTCATAAAACCCTAATATGCCCTCTTCTCTCTCTCTCTCTTGTGATCCCTATCGATACTCATCTTCCCGGTTTGATTTGCCTGGTCTTCTTCCCGAAGAATCGGCATCGACATGTCATGCTCGTTTATTGGACTCACTTCAAACTTCGATCCACCCAACTCTAAATCTCGCTTTTTTCGATCGATTCATGCAACATGAATATTCATTCACCTTCATCCGTTAATCATGGTGTTATGGTTCACGATTCTGTCAGCACGATGACTATGCGATCGCACAGCCCGTCTCCCTCACCAACATTGGATAACTTTGGCTTTATATCTGCAAATTTCAAACCACACCGACAACAAACTCCCAAAACCCCTTCACAACACCTAAACTTGGGATTAATACCCACTGCGGTTTATATGGACGTGCGTTCAACAGGTCCGCCATCATCCATGCTTGCCGCTGCTCCTCAGTCGCTGGCCAATGAGGGCCCCTACCCCCCAAAGAGCGTTCCTGCTGCTGTTATTACCCCCATGGCTAGTTTCCATGGGAGGGCCGTCCCTATGTGCTCCATGGTTGGGGGGCCTGCTGGGAGACAACCACATCTTGCTGCCTCCTTCCAGGGGGTGATGGCCCTTGGGTCAATGGTGCTCCCTCTCAAGCATTTCCAAATCCCTCTAATGACGGCCTCAATCTTACGGGATACCCCATGCATGAAGATTCATCTAACGCTCATCCCCAATCACACGCGAACTTGCAATATTAGGCTCATTATGGGCCTAATTCTCACACACGTGTGGATACTACTTTTGCGAATATGGTTTCTGGTAACTTCTCTGGCTTTGTATCCCAGGCCCCAGGTAATACCCCATCTTTTTCTAAAATTGTTACTGGTCCATCTAATCCTATCCCTGAACCTATTAAAAAAGGTGAATATTATTCTGTTATTATGGATGAAAATGTGTATCAACAACGTTTGGCGGAGTTTAAGTATGCTTTAATTGGTCGTGTAATTCTATGCAAAGGTTCTAAACCTTGGCCTATTATGCCTTTGCACAAAAGGCTTTCGGATATATGGGGGGTCAAAAATGATTGGAAATTAATTCCATTGGGAAAGGGCTATTTTTGTGTTAAATTTAACAATGCAGGTGATCGTTCCCAGGCTCAGGCTCAGGTGACTTGGTCTATCAATCCTGGCTCCATTCGATTATCGCCTTGGGTTCCAGATTTCAACCCATACAAGGTTAATACTTCAACGGCTAGTGTTTGGGTTCACATATTTGAGTTGAGCATCGAGTATTGGGACCCAAGTTACATTATGTGATTGGCTAAGGTCATTGGTACCCCAATAAAAGTTGATGAAATGTCTTTGGATGGTTCTTTGGGCCACTTTGTTCGTGTTTTGGTGGATGTTGACTTGGCTAAACCCCTCCAGGATCACATTATGGTTGAAAGAAGGGGTCATTGCTCGTTTGCTTCTGTTGGGTATGAAAAATTACAGTTATTCTGTGGCACATGTGGAATTACGGGACATTCGGCAACAACTTGTCAGAGGTTATGCAACAATGCCAATTTGAAGGAGCCACAGGGATGGCCCACATCTCAGAGAGGTCAATCACGTGTACGCGAGGTTTATCGTCCAGCGCATAATTTTAAGGACAAGAGCAAAGGCAAGGCCATTGATAAATCTGTGGCTGACATGACTTTCATAATGAGACCGGGTTCTCCTTCTTGTGCTATCGTTATTGCTTCCTCGGGTATTTTTTTGGATAATACTTTTTCTGCGTTGGACTCTGAGGATCCTAACATGCATATCTCTGAAGATGTGCCCCATCCCGTGGCTTCCCGTACATCTATTCCTAAACCTCTGGTTATTCATTGTGAATAGGCTATCTACACCCCTGATATTCATACTAAACCCATCACGCTGCAGTATCCGCTGGATAAACCCATTCCCCCGTTGTATAGGGCTATACGAGCTAAATCAGTGGATGCCAAACACAAATTACTTTAGTCGGTTAAGCAGGCTAATATGCCGGTTGTTCATCAACTGGAAATCCAAGATGATGGTAAGGGGACTGACAATTTGAACAGGGCAGCTCAGAAACGATGGGCAGATTATGTGGATGATGAGGAAAATTCAGGGATTGACACATCTGCGCCTACACTTTTTGGAGATTCTACCCGGATTCCTTACCCAATCCTTCTCAATGAATTACATTTGTTGGAACATTCGGGGGATTGGGAATATTGCTTCTCGCAATGTTCTTAAGAAACTATGTCACCATCATAAGCATTCTTTGGTTGCTATTGCTGAACTTAAAGTGGACTTACAGACTATCTCTGATTCTTATTGGGCCAGTCTTGGTTTACAGTTTGTGGCTCAGAACTTTCGGGCTTCGAGGAGGTTGGATATCTGGGTTTTCTATTGTTCGAATATCACGGTTCTTCAGCAGGTTCTTATCTCTAAACAGTGTATTATTCTCAAGGTACAATTTGCAAATTATATTTTCCATGTGGGGTTTGTTCATGCGATTTGCAATCACATAATTCGTAGACAGCTTTGGTCTAATATTGTTGCTCTAGGTACTGATGATATTGTTCTTATGGGGGATTTTAATGCTATTCTCGGGAATCATGAGCGTACAGGTCAGGGGGTGGCCTCCAGAGCTTCTTGCCAAGATTTTTGAGATTTCTTTGATAATGCGGGGGTGATGGCTATTCCCACAGTTGGTAGATTATTTACTTGGTGCATCACATGCACTCATCAGACGCTCATTTAAGCCTGGCTTGACCGTGCTATTGCCAGTCCAGGGTTCGTTAGTCTTTGGTAGTGGGCTGAAGTGTTTGTTCTTCCTCGTTTTTGCTCAGACCATCACCCTCTTACGCTTTCTTGTTCAATCACGCTCATAAGGGTCCATCTCTATTTTGTTTTCAACGTATGTGGACCAAACATTCAGGCTTCCACTTGATTGTTGCTTCTTCATGGGAAGCGAATCGCTACAGGGTCTAACCCTGACTCGAGTGATGCTTAAATTGAAAAGATTGTGCCCAAGTGCTCCGTTCTTGGAATTCGTGAGGTTTCGGGATGTCAATCGTGGGGTGGATGCTAAGTTTGAGACATTAAATCGCATCCAATCGGACATTGAAACTTTCGGATATAGCATTGCACGTCGGGATCGGGAGCTTAAAGCCCAAAACTCTCTTAATCAGCGCTTCTCCTCCGGGGCAATTTTCTTCGCCGTAAATCTCGGGCCGCTTGGTTGGTTGATGGAGACCACAACACTTTATTATTTCACCGTTGTCGACTAAGGCGCCGCTCAGCCGGTATACATGGTCTGATGATCAACGGTATGCTTTCCACGGACCCATCACCATTCGTAGTCACATTATCCAGTTCTTTGAGGAGTTGTTTGTTGGGAAATTTATTGTTTAGATTTTGATGAATGCCATGTAAAACTTAGAATAGGAAGTTGGCACCCCATTTTTGACCTATGTGGAAGAGGTCGCTCAGTTCTACGTGAACGCTGAGATTCACGATGAGGGGATCAAATCCTCTGTTCACGGGAAGGAGTTCATCATCTTTGCCAAGGATTTGGCGAAACACCGCTCATTACCGGCGGAAGGAACACCGTAAATCAATGAAGCCGATGTAGACTTGGTCGCCGCTTGGAAGGAAGTAGCTGGACCGACTATGCCGATAAGATAGTCTACACGACCAACAAGAGGTCTGGAAGGAGACTACCACAAACCGTTGGACATAGTTGCCAAATGCATAGACATCAAATTTGGCAGCTTTGACCAACTATCCAAAGCAAAATTGATCATCATGGCTGCGATCATTGAAGAAAAGCAACTAAACTAAGCCGAGCTTGTTTGTCTTGACAGCAGACTCGCTGCAATGTAGGAACAAATCCTTCAAGGAGAATGGAGCATTTGGAGGATCCTCGGGATACGGCCTGGTGATTGGCCGGTGATGGAGGTAAAAGGAGTCCATGTAAACAATAGGATGTTCGATCAAACCTCTCTCGCGCATAGAAGAGAGCCTACGCCAAGAGAGTCGATACAAGTGAGGGGGAATCACCACCCTCGAAGATACGATGTTTCCTCTCCACCAAAGAAGAAAGTCGCCCCTAAAGAAAAGAAAACCAAATCTGCTCCCCGCCCCGCAGCCGAGTCACCTTCCCCAGCTCGTGTCTCCCGTCTCAAAGAGGCCGATCGAGAAGGAATCTCAAATACCTTCTCAGTCGCAAAAAGGAGAACGATAAGCAAAGACGGCCACTCCTCGAAGAAAACAACAACACCGGCCCCCGCCGCCCAAGACTCAGAAGAAACTCTCTCCGAACCAGAAATTCCTCTAGTACAAACTAAGAGAAGAAGAAGAATCTTCAAGCGTTCGAACTTGAGAAACCGACCGAGTCGGCCACTCACCAAAAGACACTGAGAGATCGGCTGGAGAAGTAAAGTCTCCGAAATTATTGATGAAACCGCCAAGTCTGCTGAAGGCGATCATCAGAGGAAAACTGAAGACCCAGTTGTAGTTCGAACAACTGAGACACAAGAAGTAGCTGAGAAAGCTAACTCGCCTGTTGACATGATCGTATCCCCTCCCCAATGCACGCAATCGACAAAGATGGAGCACGAGCTTGCTACCTTCTATCCCCGAGAATGAGGGACAACAAGAAGAAGGCGATAGAGATGATGATGTGATGATCCTATCCCCACCTTATCCAGACATCCAAAATCATCTGCGAGAGTGGAGGAAGTGGAAGTTAAGTCGATACAGGGAATAGTTCCAACGGCCTGAGTTTATCAAAGAAGAAGAGGAACTGATGAATTTTCTTGGAGTGACCACTGTGGTCCAAACACTGGATGAAGAAAACTGCACAGATATCTTGCATATCTTCAAGGACAAGGAAAAGGAGAGACAGGCGAGAGGAAGGCGAGGCACGTGAGAAGGCCAAAGATCTCGCCCTATCACCGGCACCACGAACATACACATCCTCTCCTTGACGCCCTATCTCGACAGTGACGAGGATCCGGACCTGTTCTTTATCGCACGAAGAAGAGTTGCGAATGCAAAGCAAGCAATGCACGAATCCGAGTCCTTCATGAACAAAGAATGATGGAGGGACCAGGAGAGTCCTCCAAAACACACCGGAGATAGACCCAATGGGAGTGGTGCAAATATTGCCACCGTTGTTGCTGCCACCACTTACCCAGCTCACTCGGAAGAAGGAACTAAGGGAAATGGCGATGAAACTGGGTTAGTGGGGACCCCAGTCGAGCCAACTCCTAATGAAGGTATCTTACCACCGCCCCAATGACTGAACACTCGGAAAAACAAATGGGAGTTTGGAGACGAGTGAGCCCATTCCAAGTCACTCACCGGTAGCCGAGGGGAAACTCCCTCCACCGCAGCAAGGTCGGAGGATGCTTTGCAGATGACTCTACTACGAATTTAGGAGGTGAAGTGGGAAGGAACAACCACAAAGTACACAAAAGTTGTCATCAACGGCTCGAGGCGATTGAGACTGTCTCACCGAGGTGCCAATCGCTCTGAAAGGCTAATGACACTGCTGATGCGATCGAGGCACATGAAGGAACAGCCCACGGGAGTTAACACTGGGCGATGAAAGTGCAATCCATGGGGTTGAGACTCCAATGGATGCCACCACGAAGACCCTAAGACAATCGACACCAAAAGGGATGTCCAGCCTCGCCGCAAAGAGAGACTGCAGGAGGTAATGAAGGCCAACCAACGGGAGGTTGAGACTTCCCGGGGTAACGGTCAAGTCAATCAGAACATCCCTCCTGCTATCATTGATCCATCTCGAAAAGGAGATAAGCGCGCTTCACGATTCCCAGGATAATCCTAATGTAACCTTTCGGGATCGGAAAAAGACGATGAAGCCGAGTCATCCCCTCAGAATCGATCCAAAAGACTCAAATGAGGATGTTCCAACCACGAGCAAGTCGACCTCAAGACTACTCGTCAAACTTTAAATTTTGATGATGAGCCACCCATGGAAATCTCATCATCGTCCGATGATGCTTCTGATAAGGCCGAGGACCAGTCAACTCAATTGGAGAAACCAGCTGAGACCGACGAAGCTGTTGAGACAATTGAGGCTCAACAAAAAGTCGGGTCAACTTCACAACAGACCCAAACAGAGTCCATCGCGCAGGCTCCTCAAGTGCGCAGCAGTTCGACTCCACAAGGAACTTCACGAGCACCACTCATCATTGAACAAATCCCAGTTGCCCGTGATGATTCCTTCGTAGAATCATTTCCCTTTTCTCTGGAGGTACCCGACCTCCCTGAAGAGTCATAAAGAGATCTCGAGCACTTCCACGACAGACTGATCCTGTCATTCCATCGATACCATAGTTCCAACCGACTATGATTTTGACGCTTGGCCGTCACCGCAACAGAGGGAACAACGAAGTTCGGGAGGTGTTCAAAGCATTATTTGCTGAAATTGAACGGATGGAGAGGCACCAGGCCTCGATGGACATGAGATGGATAACAGAGATGCCAACCTTATCTGCCGACTTGAGAGGCATAATAGTCGAATCGGGAGTGGTGGCAACAAAGAAGAAACAATGCGTGTGGAACAAGCTAGATATTTCAGAACATTATTCAACAAGTCATTGGTCCAGCGAGAAGAATGCTAATGCAAAGACGCAAATCGAGAGAACACATAGAGCACATGCATGAATCTCACACTTTCTTTGAGATAAAGCTATTGCGTGAGCAAAATAAGAATGAGCTCCTGCGTATGGAAGAAAACATGGATCGAAAATTCACCCTCATGGCCGAGATGAAGTTGCTTAAAGTCAATCCAACGCTACTGCGTTACGAGTTTCGTGCGGCAACTACTCCATGCAGCAGACTCAAAGCGAAACCCGACTATCGCCAGACTTCGATTTTACGCTTGCTAGTATGTTTCTAGGCGTTCCTCTCTCCTTTGATGATGCCAAAAAGGGGGAAGAGGAATACCTTAAAGCGAAGAGATCTCGACGTTGAGAAGGAGGAACAATTTGTAAAGAGAAAGACAAATGAGGAGGTCTCAAGAGCAAAGAAAGGAAAGTCTGTTGAGGGGAAGGATCGGGATATGTCACCCTAGTGATTGCACAAAACCCCAACAAGGTCTTGTCACACCGATATTATCAAGAAGAAACTCCCAAAGGACTCTGCCCAACAACACTCTGCTGTGTCTATGGCCGAAAAGAGAAAGACATTGAAGCGAGGATGGAGGAAGTGGAAGGAAGGATGAATGCCCGAGTTATGGATATCTTGAAACAACATGGAGGCATTCCAAGAGACAGAGACACTTATGCCATCTCGATGCCGGAGCGAGCCAAGATCGCTTGATGAATTTAAAATGCTCGCATCCAAGGATACTTCGCAAACATGTCCATGGCTCAAGCACGGACTTGTATCTTGGGAAAAGGGTCTCACGCTATGTGAAGAAGGACAGGCGGAGAGTACCGGCATCACTCTCTTCGGTCACTCCGCCGGTCACTCACCGGGGAAGAAGAAGACCCCAAGACAATACACGCCCGGAGGAAGAGGTAGAGGAAGAAGCGATGGTGGAGGAAGAGGTTTCGAGACCTAGGCCTCCGCCCAAAAACATTGAGTACATAGATCCGACAAGAAAAGAGGGATCTATCAAGGCTAGTTTTGACGAAGTAGCCAATCTGCAAGTGGCTAAGAACAATCTTGAGTATGTGAAAAGAATTGAAGAAGAAAATAAAAGACAAACTCAGCTATGGGAGGAAAGACAAGAGAGACTAAGAAGAGATGAAGTGCCTTAAGGCATATGAAAAGAAAGAAGAAGGCGGTGAAGATGAGAAAAAGAGAAGAAGACCAGAAGATGACAGAATCAAGAAGATGAAAGAAGGAGACAGTGAAGGAGATGAAGTGTTCTTTGTCCACCCCTTCATGTATTTTACTATGTAAATACATACTATGTAAGTCTTCTCCGTAATAAATCAGAAATTCTCTATTTTTGCGTAGACATAGATGTTTGCTCGATACACCTTGTAAATAGTTGTGTAAAGGACAAGAATGTTATGATCAATAAAAGGATTGATTCTACGCATACATTCTCTCAGTAAATACACTATCTGTATGTATCTATGCTATTTACATTTTGAATGTTTTAAGTTTTGGCATCATCAAAAAGGGGGAAATTGTTGGGAAATTTATTGTTTAGATTTTGATGAATGCCATGTAAAACTTAGAATAGGAAGTTGGCACCCCATTTTTGTTGTAAACTGCATTGTAACAAATAGGGCTGGTCAAGTGAGTTAAGTCACTATGCCTAAACATGCAAGAAGACAACCGGAGACTAGAAGGAAGACTCATGCAAGACAAATGAGTATGGCAAAGAAGAGAAGACGAACTCGATCAAGGTGCAAATGAGATGCAATGAGTAAAGTATCGATCAAGTCAACCTAAGATAGCCAAGTCTCAAGTTGAAGTGACAGAAGAGTCATCCAATGATTGAAAGATGACTCTAAGTCACCTGGGAAAGCAAGGAAATGCAGTCAAGTCGAGATAACTGAAAGAGATTCGTTGCACAGAAATCAAGAGAATTACTTAAACAAGTAATACCTCCATGCTATCTTTCTCAAGTTCTCGGTCCCGAGGAAGCGTGCAAGGGAATGAACCAATGGGAAGCACTACACCGTGTCGAACTCGAAAAGTCAAGAACAATTCATACGAGGAAGTGGCAACTCCAAGGACTCGCAACAAGACAAGCCAACGACCACAAGTGACTTTAAAAAATAAGCCTATCTCTTCAACGGGCAGATTTTTGAAAGATCACTATAAAAGGCTGAGGAATGACTTTGAGAGGAGGTTATCTTGACTACTCCGAACCACGAACATTTCAAGAAAACATTTGAATCTGTAACCTAAAATATCCTCAAATCATTCAAGATTAATCCTCAAGCCTACACTACGAAGAAAATCAATCCATCACTCACCCGAAGGAAAGATAGCTTCAATCGATTGAAGAGGAAACCTTTGAAGAAAAGGGGTCTACATTCCACGGAGGATTGTAGGAAGGTTCAAGGTTGAACCAGTCTCGAGTTTTTGGAGGGCTTTGTGATCAAATCCAAAGAGCTTGAGCAAGTGAGCTGTAGTAGCAAGGCAAAGCACCGCCTGTGAAGAAGCCGAGTCGCACGAGAAGCCACCGTGACCAAGGCATCTCCAGATCGAGTCCCAAAGGATCAAGTCACCGTGTGTGATCAAGACTTGTATCTAGACTGTTACCACTCGTATCTTGATCAATACTTAGTGGATTCCTCCAAGAGTTGGAGAATAGAGGAGTAGAAGAATTACCCCATCTTCGAACCTCTATAAAAACTTATCGTGTCATTTACATTTCAACATTTTAATTCTTGCACTTTATCTCGTATAATTCTCACGATAAATTTGCTATCCACTTGATAATCTCTAAGTACTAAAACCAAGGATTAAATCATAACTAAACCAAATTTAAGGGTGTTAAGTCTTCCACTGAAAACAAACTACAGTTGAGCTAAGTCTTTAGTCTTAACAAATGAGTTATTCTTTCAACGGCTCGATGAGTCCGTTGAGTGACTAACTCTACTGATTAACTAAATTAGCTGTCCACCAAGGACACAACTGTGTAGTATCAACTCTGAACTTTTAAAAGGACTAAATCAAAAAGTTGGTAAGGTTTATTCAACCCCCCCTTCTAAACCTTACACTCACACCCCTTGGGACCAACATTGTTTACGCCACCCAGGGGTCCAATTCCGGAGTTTTCTTCAATTGAACGTTATTAACCCAATGGTGTTGGATGTGGAAAATGATTGCTTAATTGATCTGCCGTCGACTTAGAGATCCGAGATGAAGTTTTTGATCTCGACATAGACAGTTCCCCGGGCCCGGGTGGCTTCAATGCTCTCTTCTATTAGAACTATTGGGATATTATCTCTACGGATGTCATTATTGCGGTGCGTCACTTCTTCTACTCTGGCTCCCCCCAGTGGGACTCAATTCAAGCTTTATGGTTCTCATTCCTAAAAGCAAAGATGCAAATGTAGTGGAGAACTTCAGGACTATTGTCATGAGTAATTTCATCTTCAAAATTATCAAAAAGATTCTGGCTATTCGGTTTGCCCGCATTGTCAGTCGCATTTTATCTCCTACCCAGTTTAGTTTTATTCTGGGCCGCCACATTCACGATTATATTGCTCTAGTCTCGGAGGGTTTCAACATTCTTCATAATCGGGGCGACTGCAATATGATTCTTAAGATCGATATTCATAAGGCCTTCGACACTCTCAGTTGGGATTCTTTTATATGTGTTGCGCAGATTTGGCTTTTTGGAGAAATTTGTTGACTGGATTTCGCTGATTTTGGAATCAACCCGTATCTTGATTCTACTTAATGGTTCTCCAGTTGGTTATTTGGCTTGCATGAGAGGGGTGCGTCAGGGTGATCCTCTTTCACCCCTTCTCTTTTGCATTGCTGAAGAAGTCCTGGGGAGACTGATTGCTCGATTGGTGATGGCCAATCTTCTCAAGCCTTTTGTGGATCCGCGTAATATCGTTTTCCCATCCACCACGCTCTATGCGGATGACATTGTTATACTCTGTGCGGCAACCTCTAGCAATGCATGTCATATTTTTGACACACTTGGTCATTATGCTTCTCTTTTAGGTCATGTGTTCAGCCCGGCCAAATCGAAGGTGGTTTTTGGTACTCGGGTTTTGCAGTACATTAGAAACCACGTTCAGGATGTCATGGGTATGTCGGTTGGTTCCCTGCCGACTACTTATCTGTGCGTTCCATCTTCAAGGGTGCTCCTAAGCATGGTCTGTTGTAGCCGTTGTTTGATAAGATTATGGTAAACTTTAAACAATGGAAAGGATCCTCTCTTTCCTTGGAGGGTCGGGTTTGTTCGATCAATTCTGTTATTTTCACCTCCCTGGTTCACAGTATGCTTATCTACAAATGGCCTATAGCGATGCTTAGGCAATTGGAGAAGGCGATGCGGAATTTTATTTGGTCAGAGGATGTTAATCAGAAGGGTTCTGTGGTGGTTAATTGGACGCGTTGTTGCACTGCTAAGAGTGAGGGAGGTCTTGGGGTTCGGTCTATTATTTCTGCAAAATGGGCTTTTATTATGAAAATGGGTTAGAAGGTCCTTACTTCGGATTCAGTGGTCTTTGATACTCTCCGTAGACGTTTTCTGCTGGCTAATGGTTCTATCAGACGTTCTTTTTTGCCTTTCTCCATCTGGGCGGGGTTGCGTCTGACTGTGGTGAATTTCCAAATGGATTCAGGGGGCACAATCTTCGATTAATTTTTGGACTGATAACTAGCTGGGTCGCTGATCGGATTGGCATCCCACATGAGTTTCGGGCTACGTCTTGGAATACTATTTCAGACTTCTTTTTTGATAACACTTGGCATTTCACTATGTCATTTGTGGAGGCATATTTGGACATTGTTCGGGATATTGTCCGTTGCCCGATTGCTCCAGATACTTTGGATAAAAGGGTGTGGACTCATTCTAGGGATGGGAAGGTGACATCGAAAGAAGCTTATGCCTATATACGTCCGTCCTTTCCTACTGTTACATGGGGGTCTTGGATCTGGTCTTCCCACATCCCCGAAAGGTGCTCTGTCATAGTCTGGCGGGCTATCTACGGACGTCTGCCAACACAGAGGATTCATTGGGCCCATTGCTTGTAGCGTATGTTATTCTCACCCAGAATCGATTGATCACATTTTTGTTTCTTGTGATTTTACAGGAGCTCTCTGGGATTGGATTGCTGCATCATTTGCTGTGACCTTTCGTAATGTCTATAACATCAATGAATTTATGGTCCATTTAATGGAATTTTGTTTCAGTGCGCAGATTTCTTTTCTCTAGAGAGTGGCAACCATTTCTTGCATTTGGCTGTTATGGTACATCAGAAATGACATTGTTTTTAATGACAAGAAATGGACTACTGATGCGGCGCTGGTTCAATTAAGAGCTATGATTATCGAGTTAGCTTCGTTAGCAAAGGGTGCATGCAGAATACCCAGGAGGATTTACTTTGTCTACACCAGTTGAAGGTTAGGGGACGCCCTCCTAAAGCACCACATATGATTTCGGTGCTTTGGTCTCTTCCCCTTCCTGGCTGGATTAAAGTCAATACAGATGGTTGCACAACTGGAGCACCTGGGCGTATTACGGCGGTGGCGGTTTACCGCACTTATCGGGGATTTTTTCGTGGGAGCTTTGTGGAACAGTGTGGAACGGGCTATGCTTTCGAGGCCGAATTAGTTGCAGCTATGAGCGCAATCTCTTATGCTTTTCATAAGGGCTGGACTAATCTTTGGCTGGAGTCTGATTCTACATATGTGGTCGACCTTTTCAGATCTCGAGTTGGCTCCATCCCGTGGCGTTTACTTAACCATTGGCGTTATTCTCTATTCCTGATCTCCAAAATGAACTTCGTGGTTTCTCACATCTATCGGGAAGGTAATCGTGTTGCAGATCAGCTTAGCAAATTCACGTGTGCCTCCACTTGGTGGGACGCTCCCCCAGTGGGTATTATCTCTCTGCTTACAGATGACTATGTCGGACGAGCGCAATATAGATTTGCCAGCTAGTATTGAGTTCTGTCCTTTTACTATGGTTGTATGGTTTTCTTTTTCTCGCCGAGGTACTCTTTTCCTACTAAGGGTTTTTCCCACAAGGGTGGGTTTTACCTTGGTAGGTTTTTAATGAGGCCCCAAACATTGCGCTACCTGATCGGCTTGTGATCAGGATTTTCTTTTGTTTTATATAAATTTCGAGCTTTATATAAAAAAATAGCAGCTAAGTAGATTTGCAAAAGACTTGTTAAAGGATGCAGAGAAGAATCAACTGAGTCACAACTGAGTTGATCAAGAGGACTTTCAGTCAAGTACATCAGTTAAGTCTTTCAGAAGACTTACAGCAGAGTCAATCAAAGGAATGATGGAGATGACTCAAGTCGAAAGGGTTAAAACAGCTGAATGACTCAGAGACAACTGAAAAGAGTTAGTTGTATTAAAGTCTATGAACTTACCTATTTTGGTATGGAAACAGACCTGCAACCTTAATGTGTTCCTGCTGAAAGAGTGCAAGAGGAATAAGCAATTGGGAAACTTGCAGAACTCTGACATCTTTTTAGAAGCCTGGAAATATCAAATAAACAAGGTTAGGTCAACATCAGAGCTGCAGAAATTAGATAAGACAACGAATACTTAGTAGGAGTTTGAAATTTTTTGTATCTCTTAAACGAACAAAATTTAAACTCTTATTATAAAAGGCTGAGGTTCATACAAGAAAATACAATTGCAAGACACATAATTGAGAATTAAACATTCAAGCAAGAACTAAAAATACTCGCTCTCAAGTTAAATTCAAAAATTCCCAAGTCTGAATCAAAGACACTTCATCCAACACTATCACATGGAAAGATCGAAGTTGTTTATTAAGTTGAAGAGGAAAACATTTGTGAAAAACTAAGGGGTCTATTATTCCAAGTATTAAAGGAAGTTCAGTAAGGTTCAAGGTCGAACCTGATTCAAATGCGAAGGAGTGATGTGTGATCAATCCCTGAAGATTTGAAGAGATGAAGTAGTGAGGCAGCTGCCTTGCGAAGAGCCGAGTCCCAGAAGATTATATGGCTTTTGCAATGAATTTACTGTTGTATTAGTGGATTCCTCTTGGATTAGGAGAAGAGTGGAGTAGAGGAATTACCCCATCCTTGAACCAATATAAAATTTTTGTGTTCTTTAAATTTTTGCACTTTAAATTGTGCATTTTATTCAATTGCTATATTTGCTATCCATCAAGATAATAACTACTCCAAAAATATAAGTGTTGATAAACCAAGCTTAAAAAGGGTGTAAGACTTCTGTTGTTAAACAAGAAAACTGATTTTCTATAAAGTTATCTTCACTCATATGAGTTACTCTATCAACAACTCTCTAATGGAACTGTTGAGTGATTAACTCTCTTATTGAAGCTTAACACATATGTCTTAAAAGACTTAGTTGTTTTCTTGTAACTATGATTTTAAAAGAATCAAAAAAATTGGGTAAAGTGTATTCAACTCCCCCTTCTAGACTTTACTTTGCACCCCTTGGGACCTACAAGTGGTATCAGATCAGTTGGTTCAAAGAACCTTCCGCACTGGTTACTGAACTAGATCTCATTTTTCAAAAGCATCAACACTTGAGTTTTAAAAGTTTTATTGAAGTTATTATCATGGAAGTAAATCTACCTCGTATTCCCATGTTTACCATTGAAGAATTTGATGACTGAAAAATTCGTATGCAGGCACATCTCTTTGCACTTCATGATGAAAAGTGGATTGTCATCGAGGATGGACCCATTAGAATCACCAATGTGAATACAACTGTAAGAGCAACATGAGATGATGCAAAAGGAGCTGTTGAGGTTGATAAACCCATGAGCGAATGGACAAAAGAGGATAGAGGGAGATATAACTTGGATAATATGGTTAAAGATATATTATACAAAACTTTGGATAAAGCCATGTTCAACAAAGTTAAATCCTACAGGACAACAAAAGAAATTTGGGAAAAGCTGGCTTTAATCTGTGAAGGTTCAGAGCAGATAAAGAAAAACAAGCTTACTGTTGCAGTTCAGAAATTCGAGAATTTCAAAATAATGACTAGAGAGACATTAGATTAGCTAGATGCACGGTTTACAGAGATAACAAATGAGTTCCACATTCGGAAAAGAATATATACAAAAGAAAATGTGTATGAAGATTTGGAGAACACGCCCACCTGAGTGGGAAATAAAGGTGATGGATCTAAGGCAATCAATAGACTTAACAAAGATATCAAATCATGAGTTATTCACAGATTAAAAGACTTATGAATTCGAGCTCAAAAGGAAAGAGCAAGATGAGATAGCTGCACCAAAGACAGCTGTAGTTGATAACAGGAGATTCCAAGTCAGCTGACTCCAAGGACATCATTGACAAGGAGGGATGGTCAAGAGAAGATTCAACAAGTTCTTTAACAAAATCTATAAGAGGAACAAAAGAGAGTCCTCTAGAAGGCATTACGCCCCCTCTAAAGGAAAAGAGGAAAGAACCTCCAAGAGAGCAGAAAAGAAAGTGGAATACTTGTGCTAGAATTGCACAACCAGGTCACTTTGCGATTGACTGCCCCTATCTACCAATCAATAAATATAGGAATAATAAAGAAAAAAAATTCTTCACAGAAAAAAGACAAGAAAGAAAGAAAGCTACGATGGCTGTTGAGTGAGGGACAACCAAGTGCAAAAAAACAGTTGAGTTAGACAAGAGTAAAGCCGACTACTCTTATGATACTGAAGAAGAGGCATTGATTAGTTTCATCGCAAAGGAGCAGGAAGATGAGGTAATCTCTAACTCATCTTATTCAAATTCAGATGATAGTTATCATGACACACACACATAATCACCTATTGATATTTATGATTCATTAGGCAAAATGATTAAAGATTTTGAGCATGTTAAATCCTCACACACACTTCTAAATGAGGAAAACTACCAACGCAAAAGCCAAAACTCACACTGACTGAAGAGCTGAGTACTCTAAGTCACATAGCCGATGAAAACAAGAAGTTGAAAGCTGAAATAGCAAAGGTAAAAATAGACCTTACTGCAATAGAAAAGAGAGAACAAAGCTCAAAAATGTTATTGCATCACTCAGCAAATTATCTAAAACATTAGATGAATCGATGATGATTTAAAAAGAGATTGGAGATAAAACAGGCTTAGGATTCAATTCCTTTGTTAATGCTCAAACTCCAAGAGTGACTTTGGAGAAAGGATCCTCAACCAATGAGATATTCAAAAAATCTAAAACTCCATATATTGCACCCATATATCACCACAAGCATACACATGCTGGCCTTGGATACAAAGGTAAAGGAAAGAAGCCAACTGAGTATGTTGAAAGAACAACTGAAACTAAATTCAGAAACGTTCATCAGTAGACTCCAAACAGGAAGTATTCGGTCAAGACTAAACAGAACTACCAAAAAACCCATAAATTTCAAAAAACAAAATCATACGATGGAAATGGTAGAAATTATCCAACTCAAGCTGATTGGAATTCACAAATGAAATATCAGCAGAGTTCTAAGGGAAACAAGCCAAAGTGACAAAGGCCTGAAAATCAATATAGACCATTCCCAAGGCAAAGAAATCAGCACACTTATGCACCCAGATATAATGCACACAATGCACAACAACTTCCATACTTTTACAAGAAAGCAAACACACAAATGCATACACAAACATACACACAAAAGAGACAGCTGTATGTTGCAAAAGCACCAAAATAATTTGCTAAAATTCACTATGATTATGGAACTAAAACGTGGCAACCCCTTAGAGTCAGATCATTTGGCTATAAGTTGGTTGGAACACCTTAGAGTGCTAACCCCTCGAGACCCACACAAATATGGGTACCTAAAATTTGATTTCCTTGATTGTAGGTTCAGGGAACAATTGAGTGCCAAGGAACCTGGTACATGGCTAGTGGCGGTTCCAGACATATGACAGAAATAAAAGCAATTTATCAAATTTCAAGGAATCAAGAGGAGCCAAATTTATGTTTGGAGGAAATGAAGCTCCAGGGGAGATTAAAGGCATTGGATTCATCAAGAAAAAGGGCTTAGAAATCACAGATGTTGCATATGTCGAAACGCAAAACTTCAATTTGCTGAGTATGAGCCAACTCTGTGATAAGGGATATAATGTTGGATTCAATATGGGTGTTTTCCAAATCAAAGATACTGAAATAAATGAGATAGTGCTATCAGGAATTAGAAAGAAGAATATGTATGTAGTAGATTGGTTTACTGCAACACCACGAACATACTTATTGGCAAAGAGCACAACTGAAGAAGTTAGTAGTGGCACAAGAAGTTGAGTCGTCTGAATTTCAAGACTATCAACAAGCTAGCAAGGAGTCATTTGGTTGAAGGAGTGCTAGACTCAGTGTACTAGAAGGAAAATTTATGTGATGCATGTCAGAAAGGAAAACAAATCAAATCATCTTTCAAGCAACAAGGATTTTGCACCTGTTGTATATGGGTTTATTTAGTCCAGTGGAACCAACTAGTATCAGTGGAAAGAAATACACCCTTGTCGTGGTGGATGATTTCTCAAGATACACGTGGACCATCTTTATGCGTAAAAAAAATGAACCATTGCAAAAGATTCCTCAGCTGATGGAAAGAGTTCAAAATGAAAAGAATCGATCCATTATCAAGATAATATTTGACTGAGAAACTGAGTTTGTCAATGGGATTATAGCTCAGTATTGTGTAGAAAATAGAATTGCTCATTAGTTATCAACTGCAAGAACTCCACAACAGAATGGAGTGGCTGAAAGGAGGAATATAACACTCAAAGAAGTGCCGAGGACCATGTTAGGGGTTTTGAACCGCAAAGAGATTTTAGGCTGAAGCAATCAACACATCCTGTTACAATTAGAATATATGCATGATCAACATGCAATTGTCCAAAACCCCTAATAAAATTTGAACATGAAGAAATCCAAATGTGGGATATTTTCACATTTTTTGAAGTAAATGCTTTATTCACATAATGGCAAGGATAATTTAAAGGCATTTGATACTAAAGCTGATAAAGGAAACTTTCTTGGATATTCAACTGAAAGCAAAGCCTTTAGAGTGCTGAATAAAAGGATAATGGTCACAAACGAGTTAATTCATGTTGTTTTTGTTGAACCAAATATCACTGCATAAGACATTGATGAGTTAGCTGAAGGGATGAATCAACAACCTATTCAGAAGATTCCTTATACTGAGACAGTCCCCAGAAGACTCGAACCTGATGAGAATGAGTTAGCTGAATCTCAAAGAGATTTGGAAAGATTGTAGTTGAATGAAGATGATCAAGAAGTTGTTCAAGGCAACTTAGCTGCAAGAAAAAACAACCCAACTGACTTACTCCAACCTGATGTGAGATGGCCGAGAGACCATCCATCTGAGTTCGTTATTGGAAATGTTAGAGAAGGAGTAAGAACAAGATCAAGAACTCAACATGAAGTAATGTTCACTTGTTCCATATCTTAGATTGAACCAAAAGATGTGTCAGAAGCATTAGATGACACACATTGGATCTAGCTATGCAAGAAGAGTTAAATCAGTTTGAAAGGAATAAAGTTTAAGAATTGGTTCAAAGACATACTCACCAAAATGTCATTGGTACTAAATGGGTATTCATAAACAAGATGAATGAAGAAGGAACTGTAGTTAGGAATAAGGCAAGATTTTTTGGCCAGAGAAGGTATAGATTTTAATGAAACATTTGCTCCAGTTGCTAGATTGGAAGTAATAAGGATGTTTCTTGCCTATGTTGCACACAAGAACTTCACAGTTTATCAGATAGATGTGAAGAGTGAAATTCTCAATGGATGTTGGAGGAAAAAGTCTATGTTGAACAACATCCAGGTTTTGAGCAAAAGTGTATTGGAGATAAAGTGTACAAGCTCAAGAAGGCACTTTATGGATTGAAACAAGCTCCAAGAGCTTGGTAAGATACATTGTCTCAATTACTTGTAGACAATCGATTTACCAAAGAAAAGGTTGATAGAACCCTTTTTAGAATTCAAGATGGAGAGAACATCATGCTTGTTCAAATCTATGCGAATGATATAATTTTTGGGTCTACAAACAAGGACTTATGTGATAAGTTCTCAAAACTTATGCAAGAAAAGTTTGAGCTGAGCATGATGGGAGAATTGACTTTCTTCCTAGGACTTCAAGTGAAGCGGATGAAGGATGGAACCTTCATAAGCCAAACCAAGTACACGAGATTTGATGAAGAAGTTTTGTATGGCAGATAAGTCATCTATGAAAATTCCAATGAACACCTCAATCAAAATTGATATGGATGCAGAAGGCAAATCAGTTGTTCAAACAAGATATATAGCACTCACTGGATCATTGCTCTACTTGACTGCCAGCAGACCTGACATCACCTTTGCAGTTGGTGTATGTGCAAGGTTTCAATCTGCACCGAAAGAAAGTCACATGACTGCTGCCAAGAAGATATAGAGATATCTGAAAAGAAGCCAAGAAGTTGGATTGTGGTATCCTAAAGAAAGAGGCTTCAAGTTAGTTGGATATTCAGATTCAGATTATGCTGGATGTAGGGTTGACAGGAAGAGGGCAGCTTGTACATGTCAACTGCTTATAAATAGATTAGTTTCTTGGTTTAGCAAGAAAAGAATTCAATATCTACATCAACAACTGAAGTTGACTATATTGTTGCAGGCAGTTGTTGTGCCCAAATCTTATGGATGAGACGACAGGTGAGAGGCTATGATATTGAAGAAAAAAAATTCCTATTATGTGTGATAAGACAAGTGCAATTGCTATCACTCAGAATCCAGTATTGCACTCAAGGACAAAGCATATTGATGTCAGATATCATTTCATTAGAGGTCATGTTGAAAAGAAATACATCACATTGGAATTTGTCTCAACTAAGAAGCAATTAACTGATATATTCACAAAACCATAATATGAGTCAAGATTTGAAGAGTTAAAGAATGAGCTTGGAATAATTGAGCTAATTTAATAAGCTCAGATGATTCATTCAGTAGAGTGTGAAGTAAAGAAATTGTATTTGAGAAGAATTTTATTCACTCAGCAGAGTAAAATCAGCTAAATTGAACATTAAGCAGAGTTAAGTCAACTGAACAACTCAGTCATGCCAGCCGACTGAAGAGATAAGCAGAGTCAATGTAAGCCAAAATGAGTCAGCAAACACATTTATTGGCTAAGAGACAAAATGAGGCCGTATTCATTAAAGCGAGAATATTTTTAAGATGATGTCAGCATCATTTAATGCGACATAGAAAAAGCTGCTACAGAAACCTTATGATTGGCCATAAATGCGGCGGACATTTAATACGAGCTATCACATTTCATATATATTGAAACCGTATTTTTCTCTCTTATCACACTTACATTCTAAACTTTCCAAAAATCCTAAAACCCTCTGCAAGAAAACTCTTGTTCGAAATGTCAATCTCTCGAAAATCATCATGACACTGAAGAAATCACCAAGCTCCACTCTCGACTTTGCCAAGCTATCTGATAAAGTGTACCCACTTATTGACGAAAGATTGGTCAAGCGATTAGTGGACTAAGGAAGGGCGATAAAATAGTGAAACACTTGGAAAAATTGGGACTTTTGAATTTCCTTACTCGGAAATGCCACAGACATACCTCGAAGAAGTGGTGATGTTCTACATGAATGCATCCGTTCATGACAATGGTATCCATTCCTCTGTGAATGGCAAAGAATTCAAGATCACTGCAGCAGATATGACTGAGCTGCTTCATCTTCCCAGCAGTGGACTCACAGAGCTTAAGGACTATGAGTTCGATCTCCAGTGGGAGAAAATCACTGTAGAGGAGGCTGCTGATAAGTTTAGTGCCTCAACTACAAAGAGTGAAATCAAGAAGGAGTACCACAAACTCATGGATGTGGTAGCCAAGTGCGTGGATATTTGGCTCTTACAATCAACTATCACTCACAAAGCTAACTGTAATGGCAGCCATCTAGGAATATTTGGAGGTGAATTGAAGTGGGTACACATTTGAGTGGTTGTGTCAGAATGTACACCATGTGGAGGTAGTTGAAGGGGAGTTCAAGAATACCTTAAGCTATGGGTTAGTCCTTGGTTATTTGCTCAAGAAGAAAGGTTTGCCTCTGAGGAAGGGGAAGCCATTCCATGTAAACAAGCATTTGTTTAAATGTGACTTATCAACTGCTCAGAAGAAGTCCCATGCGAGGAAGAAAAGTGGCACTTCTGATGGGGAAACAATTGAAGAAGCTCCAGTTGCCACAACTACCCCAGTATCGAAGAAACACAGGACAACTGCTCCTAGAAAGCCAGCTGTCAAGAAGAAATAGACTCAGGATCAGAGAGGGCTGAGAGATGAACCTGAAGAATCTGCTGTCAGGGTTGAGGCTGAAGATATTGAGGAAACATAATCTATTGAGATTCCCTTGGAATGGCAGTCTTCGAGGAATCAGGATAAGCAAGCTGTTGCAGCTGCTCCAATCATTAAAGATAGAGTTGCAGTAAAGTGAACTGCTATGGAACAAGCTGCAATCGAGCAAGAAGAAGAAAGGGTCGAGGAAATAGTTGCAATGGTCATTGAAAAAGCAGTCGTAGATACCATTGGTGAATCAATTGTGCCATTTAGGCCACAAGAAGAAGAAGAGATAGTCGAGAGATGAAAATATGCATGAAGAAACTGAATTCCTTATTTATCCTGATATTGAGGCTGGGTTGTATATTTAGAGAAGGTGAAAGCTGAGCAAGAGCCGATATCAATTTGAGAGGCCAGAAAAGATTGAAGAAGTTGAGTGGCTTTTGGATTTCTTGAAAAATGCTTCAGTGACACACGCCTTGGATGAGGCTTACTCATCTCAGGTGCTGTATGAAAAGAAATAGGAGGAAAGGGAGAAAACGATAGAAAAGGGAAAGAGTGTTGCTGAGACCCACAAATGCCCATTCACAGCTGCAGTCACCCTATTGTGTACAACAGTGTTGATGAAGGAGAAGATGGTGGTGATGCAGTAGAGGCTGCACATCTTAGGCACGCTCTTAGAGAATCTCGTGAGATGATTGAGCGAGCACAATAGACTGGGGCTAGGGAAACATCATCCCACACCTTAATTTTAGAAGGAGTGATGAGAGAGACAACTGCTCTCTCATCACTAGCTCACTCCCTATCTCATCGGGATCTTGCCAATCGGGGAACTGCGATGAAGTTGGAGAAGTTATAATGGTTGATTTGGTTTAGAATGGTGAAAATTTGCCAACGGGAACCCAATTGAGCCAAAGTCGAAGACTGCTGTTGAGACAACAGATACATAATTAGCTGAAACTCATTTAACAACTAAGTCCCCTGTGACAATTGACCTTACTACAACTCAAAATCCATCAGCTCTTGAGACATCTAAGGGGAAACTGGGCACACTATAACCAAGTCTCTTCTGAAATTCTTGAAAGGGTTGTAGGGGAACAAGAAGGAATGGAGTTAGGGGGCGAAGTAGCTGTTGTTGAGAAAGTAGTTGGAAGCTTTATGCAGACCAATGAAGTTCAAGTGGTTAAGACTGCTGAAACAGAGGCACATGATGGAATGGATGTTGAAGCCACAACAGTTGAGACTGTTGTTGGCACTGAAAGTTCAATCCCAACAGTTGAGACTGCTGAGGATGCCAATGATTCTAAAGACCTAGCAATAGTTGACACTGTTTCAAGAATTGTACAAGACCTTATAGCGGATGAGACTGTTAGAGGGAATGATGAAGTATTCGGGGAGAATCTGGTAGTGGATCATAATCCACGATCAGAGTCTGTTGATCTTACTGAAAAACCAATGCCAGTAGATGCACCAGCTGAGACAGAATAGAAATCCTTCGAATCCAGCTGAATCAGAAAGGAAAGAATCAGAGTCAGCCGACTCAAATATAGAAAACTCAGCTGAAGAGATGGAAATAAGTGAATCAGTTGAATCAGAACAAGAAAAAGATGATCCAGTAGGCGATATGAACTTCGCAAGAATGGGTTTTGTTTTGGTTGGCCCTCCTCCTCAACCTTCTATCACCCGCATATGAAGTTGATGAGACAACTGATGCACCGATTACTCATGTGGAAGAGAAAGCTACTACCAGTGAAACTATTAACACAACTAAGGCATAGTCAGCTCAGCAGGCTAACATAGTTGCACCTGCCAATGAAGCTAACCCAGGTGAGGCACAAAGATTTGTTTTTCAGGGGGAAGAGGCAAGGAATCCCGTAGGAGATAGAGTGGGACCTTCCTCAACTCCTATTGACACTTTAGGAATTTTTGACGATCATATAGAAGCTAAAGACCTCAATATCCTAAATGAATTGAGGATCGTTCCTTATGGGCATGATTTTGAATTTGCTCCAGAGGATAATAGTGAACAGGCTGCAAAATTCCGAAGAGCCTTTCATTTTATGTTTGGGGAGATGGAAGAGATGGAACGAGGCTTCGTAGATCTGTGCACACTGATCATGATACAACTATAAAAAGTGACCTCCGTGGCACAATTCCCATAACCAAAGAATGGACCTCTCAGACAAAGTCTCTCTGAAGATAGCAAGTGGAATACTTTAGACAGTTGTAATACTTTAGACAGTTGTAAAATAAATTGCTGGTATGGGGAGCAGATCAGCTGTAATTTCAGAGACACCAGCAAGATCATATGAATTAGATGGAAACAAGTCATCTACGTGACATGGAGCTGCTTCAGACAAAGATGGAGAAGAAGTTTGAACATATGTAAGCTATGATCAAAGATCACTTCTCTTCTATGCAAAAACAATTGACCGAACTCAGCTCCAGTCACACAGCTGCCGATTCTATGACTTAGATGAAATTGAATTTCATTTTGGAGAACATTCAGTCAACCTCCAGTGTTGATGCCAAAAATGGGGAAGGAACAGTAGTGCCCCCTACAACATCTAACAAAGGCAAAAACACAAGTTCTTTTCTATCACGGATCCCATCTTCTCTATTAGCTGATGAAAAAGTCAACTTGCGTGCAAAAGTCAAAGGAAGAAATTACTTTACATAAACTAAAATAGGAGATCGCAAAGCTCAATATGAAGCAAGAAGACATAATTGAATAGCTACGACAGTAATATGGCGGACCACCAGTAGGGTCACTTTCCTAGGATCATTCAAATGAAAAGTTTAATACTCTATTATCCGAAGGATATTATCAGGGGATGGAGATTTCTGATGCATGGGACTTATACTAGGCAAAAGGTCTTGAAGATATTGAGATGACTAGGAAGCAACCAACTCAATAATGTAATTGCCTGAAAATATACATGAATAAAATTGTTATATTCATTTTCAATTATTTATTTCTCGGCACAGATGTTGTAGAATGTTTTGGCATCATAATTGGGAAATTGTTAGAAAATTTATTATACAGATTTTGATGATGCTTAGAAAACTTTGTATTAGGAAGTTGGTATATCCCATTTTTGTATGTAAATTATACTTTGTAATAGATAAAATATTAGCTGAGTCAAATAGCAGCTAAGTAGATTTGCAGAAGACTTGCTGAAGGATGTAGACAAGAATCAGCTAAGTCGCGGCTGAGTTGATCAAGAGGACTTTCAGTCAAGTACATCATCTATGTCTTTCAGAAGACTTACAACAGAGTCAATCCAAGGAAAGATGGAGATGACTCAAGTCAAATGGGTAAAGCTGCTGAAGGACTTAGAGACAGCTGAAAAGTGTCTGTTGTATTAAAATCAAGAAACTTACCTATTTTGGTAATGGAGACAGACCTGCAACCTTAAAGTGTTCCTGCTGAAAGAGTGCAAGAGGAATAAGCAAATGGGAAATTTGCAAATCTCTCACATCTTCTCAGAAGCCTGCAAATGTCAAATAAACAAGGTTGGGTCAAACATCAAAGCTGCAAAAACATGACAAGCCAACAAATACTAAATAAGAGTTTGAAATTTTGTCTATCTCTTCAATGGATAAAATTCAAACTCCTACTATAAAAGGCTGAGGAATTTTTCAGAGAGAGATAGTGAGCATTCATACGAGAAAATACAAGTGCTAGACACATAACTGAGAAGCAAATATTCAAGCAAGAACTAAAAATACTCTCTCCCAAGCTAAATTCAAAAATCATCAAGTCTGAATCGAAGATACTTCATCCAATACTTCACGTGGAAAGATCGAAGTTGTTCATTAAGTTGAAGAGTAAAACATTTTTGAAAAACAAAGGGGTCTATTCTTCCAAGTATTGAAGGAGAATCAGTAAGGTTCAAGGTCGAACCTGATTTGAATCTGAATGAAGGTTGTATGATCAATCCCTAAAGATTTGAAGTGCTAAAGTAGTGAGATAACTGCCTTGTGAATAGCTGAGTCCCAGAAGATTAGTTGGTTGTGTGATCAAAGCAAATCTTGGACTGTACTTTTGTAAGAAAGTTACTTCTGCATTAATGGATTCCCTGGAGTAGGAGAATAGTGGAGTAGAGGAATTACCCTATCCTCGAACCAATATAAAATTTCTGTGTTCTTTAAATTTCTGCACTTTAAATTCTGCATTTTGCTCAAATTCTATATTTGCTATCCATCAAGATAATAACTACTAAAAAAGTATAAGTGTTGATAAACACAACTTAAAAACGGTGTAAGACTTTCGCTGTAAAACAAGAAAACTGATTTTCTAAAAAGTTAACTTCACTCAGCTGAGTTACCCTATCAACAACTCTCTAAGGGAACTGTTGAGTGGTTAACTCCCCTGTTGAAGCTTAACACGGCTGTCTTAAAAGACTTAGTTTTTTTCTTGTAACTGTGATTTTAAAAGAATAAAAAAATTGGGTAAAGTCTATTCAGCCCCCCTTCTAGACTTTACTCTGCACCCCTTGGGACGTACATCATATATATCGAAACAGTTACTCTCTCTCTCTCTCTCCTCACTTACATTAAAAATCTCTAAAAATTCTAAAAACTATCTCTGGAAGAAAACTTGCTTTTGAAATTCCTCAATCTCTCAAATATTATCATGGCACCCAATAAATCATCAAGCTCCACTCTCAATTTCGCTAAGCTATCTGAAAATGTGCACTTTGGTGCACTTATTGACGCCGAAGGTTTGGTCTAGCAGTCAACGGACCAAGGAATGGGCTGAGAAAATTGTGAAACACTTGGAAAGTCGGGACTTTTGAAGTTCCTTACTCTGCAGATGCCACAGACTTACCTTGAAGAAGTGGCTATATTCTACGTTAACGCATCCGTTGATGATGATTTCATTTTTCTGTGAATGGCCAAGGAGTGACGATCTCTGCAACAGACTTGACTGAGATGCTTCATCTTCCGAGCAACGGACTCATAAAGCTGAAAAATTATGAGTTTGATCTTTAGAAAATTTGGGAGGAGATAGCTGTAGAGGAGACTACTCCTAAGTATAATGCTTCAGCCCCGAAGGTCGTGATCAAGGAAGAATATGATAAGCTTATGGATGTGATGGCTAAGTGCGTTGACATTAAATTTGGCTCTTACAATCAGCTGTCACTTGCTAAGCTCACTGTAATGGCATCCATCTTGGAAGAATTGGAGGTGAATTGGAGTGAGTACATATTTGACACAACGTGGAGGAAGCTAAAGGGAAGTTCAAGAGTACATTGGGCTATGGGTTAGTCCTGGGGTACTTGTTCAAGAAGAAAGGTTTTCCTCTAAGGAAGGAGAAGCCATTCCATGTGAATTAGCATATGTTTAATGCAACTTATCAGTTGCTCAGAAGAAAGCCCATGCAAATAAGAAAGATGACACTTCTGAGGGGGAAACAGCTGAAACAGTCTAGCTGCTATAACTGCCCCAGTTCCGAAGAAGCGCATGATGGCTGCTCCGAGAAAGCCAGCTATTAAGAAGCAGAAGACTCAGCCTCAGACAGGGATGAGGGATGAACCTAATGAATCAGCTTTTAGGGTCGAAGCCGAAGATTCTGAGGAAATAGAATCTGTTGAGGTTCCCTTGGAAAGGCATTCCAAGAGGAATCAAGGTATGCAAGTTGTTGCAGCTGCACCAATAATTGAAGAAATAGCTGCAGTTGAGTCAACTGCAATGCAAAGAGCAGTTGAGCCAGTTGAAGAAAGGGACGAGGAAACAATGTCAATGGTCATTGAAAAAGCAGCTGTAGAGACCGTTGATGAATCTATTGTGGAAGTTAAGCCACAAAAGGACGAGATAGTAGCCAGAGATGAAATTGGGCAAGAAGAAGTTGAGTTCATTCGTATCCTGATGCTGAGGCTAGGCTGTATGGTTGAAGGATGTGGAAACTGAGCAAGAGCCGTTATCAGTTTGAGAAGCCTGAGATGATCGAGGAAGAAGAATGGCTTTTGGAATTTTCGAAATATAATTCAGTGACACAGGCCTTGGATGAAGCTTACTCAACCCATGTATTGTGTGAGAAAAAGCAGAAGGAAAGGGAAAAAGGGCTGGAAAAGGAAAAGAGCACAGTTGAGACCCATAAATGTTTATTCTCAGTTGTTGTCATTCCCAATGTTTATAGCGATGAATAAGAAGAATGAGTTGAAGTAGTAGAGGTTGCAGAGCTGAGGCAGGCTCTTAGAGAATCTCGGGAGATGGCTGAGCAAGCACAACAAACTGGGGATGGGGAGACATCTTGCCCCACCCTGATTATAGAAGGAGTGATGAGAGATACAGATGCTCTCTCATCACCAGCTCACTCCCAATCTCATGAAGATCTTGATAATTGGGGAACTGGCGATAAAGTTGGAGAAATTTTTGTGGTCGATTTGGATGAAAATATTGAAGATATGCCAGCACAATGGGGAATCCAACTGAGCCAAACTCGAAGACTACTGTTGAGACAACATATGAAGAATTAGTTGAGACTCGTGAAACAACTAAGTCCACTGTGATAGTTGACCCCATTACAATCCAAAATTCATCAATTGTTGAGACAACTGAGTGAGAAATTGGGCACACTACAACTCTGGAATCTGTTGGAAATCCTAATGGAGTTGTAGGGGAACAAGAAGACATGGAGTTAGGGGGCGAAATATTTGTTGTTGAGGAAGGAGCTGAAGGTGGCATGAAGGCCCATGAAGTTTCAGCGGTTGAGACTGTTGAAAGAGAGGTACAAGTTGGAAGAGTTGTTTAAGCCACAACGGTTGAGACTGTTGTTAGCACTGAAAGTGCAATCCCAGTGGTGGAGACTACTGAGGATGCCAATATTTTTGAAGATCCAGTAGTGGTTAAGACTACTGCAGGGATTGTATAAGACCCTATAGAGGTTAATACTGCTATATAGAGTGATGAAGTAATCAGGGAAAAGGCAGAGGAAAGGAATCCGGGATCAGAGTCTATTGAGCCTACTTAGGAACCAATGCAAGAAGATGTACCAACTGAGACAGAGAATGTAAATCCTTTGAATCCAAATTGAATCGATAAGAAGACAAGAATTAGAGGCAGCCACTCAGATATAGAAAACACAACTAAAGAGATGGAAATCAGTAAATCCGCTGAACCCAAACAAGAAAAGGATGATCCAGTAGGAGGTCTAAACTTTGCTAGAATAGGTTTTGTTTTGGTTGACCCTCCTCCTCAACCTGCTAGATCACCTGCATATGAGGATGTTGAGACATCAGATTCACTGATTACTCAATTGGAAGTAAACACTACTGCCAGTGACACTGTTAACACAGATGAGGCACAGTCAACTCAATAGGCTAACCTAGATGCACCTGCCAATGAAGCTAACCCAGCTGAGGCACAAAGAGCTGTTGGTCAGATGGAAGAGGTAAGGGATCCCACAGGAGATGGAGTGGGACCTTCCTCAACTCCTATTGACACTTTGGGAATGCTAAACTTTGTTCCATGAAGAAATCCCCATGTATGTGTCCAAGGATGAAGATAGGTTCCATGTTAAAAACTGAAGACCTCAATATCCTAGCTGAATTGAGGATAGTTCCATATGGGCATGATTTTGAATTTGCTTCAGATGATAACAGTGAAATAAGCTTCAGAATTCCGAAGGGCCTTTCGCTTTATGTTTGGAGAAATGGGAGAAATGGAATGGGGCTTCACAAACTTGTGAACATGGATTGATAATCATGATGCTACCATAACAAGTAATATCTATGGCACAGTTCTCAGAATAAAGGAATGGACCAATAAGACAAAGGCTCTCCGAAGAGAGCAAGTGGGATACTTCAGGAAACTCAATAATAAATTGTTGTTCTAGGGCGCTGATCAAATTGAATTTCAAAGACGCCAGCATGATCATAATGGAATCTAGCCATCTGAGTGAAATGGAGCTACTTTAGACCAAGGTAGAGATTGAATATATGGAAGCTATGATGAAAGAGCAGTTCTCCTCATTGCAGAATCAGCTGACTGAAATCAACTCATGTAACTTAACTTCCGATTCAATGACTCAGATGAAGTTGGACTTCATCTTTGAGAATATCAAAACTCCCTCCAGTGTTGATGCCAAAAGTGGGGAAGCAAATGTTGTGTTGACCCCTAAAACATCTGAAAAAGGCAAAAGCATAACTTCTTTTTTGTCACAAATTCCGCCTTCCCTATCAGCTGACAAGAATGTTGATTTAGCTTTGCAAAAACTGAGGGAATAAATGCCAAAACTAGATAAAAAGCAAGATGACAAAATTGAAAAGATGAGAAATCAATATGGCGGACCACCAGCAGGGTCACTCTCCCTAGAACGATCAAATGAAGAGTTCGACACTCTATTACTTGAGGGATATTACAAGGGGAAGCCTATCGGTGATGCATGTGATTTGTACTGGGCTAAGGGTCTGGAATATATGAAGAGTTCATTTTTAATTATTTAATTTTTTGGCACATATGTTGTAGAAAGTTTTGGCATCATAAAAAAAGATGAAATTGTTAGGAAATTTGTTGTATAGATTTTGATGATGCTTAGAAAACTTTGTATTAGAAAGTTGGCATACCCTATTTTTGTATGTAAATTCTACTTTGTAATAGATAGAATATTGGCTGAGTCAAATAGTAGCTAAGTAGATTTGCAGGAGACTTGCTGAAGGATGTAGAGAAGAATCAGCTAAAGTCGCAGCTGAGTTGATCAGAAGACTTTCAGTCAAGTACATCAGCTAAGTCTTCAGAAGACTTGCAGCAGAGTCAACCCAAGAAATGATTGAGATGACTAAAGTCAAATGGGTAAAACAGCTGAAGACTTAGAGACAACTGAAAAGAGTTCGTTGCATTGAAACCAAGAAACTTACTTATTTTGGTAATGAATACACACCTGCAACCTTAAAGTGTTCTCCTAAAAGAGTGCAAGAGGAAGAAGCAAATGGGAAACTTGCAGAACTCTAACACCTTTTCAGAAATTTGCATAAAGCTGTTAAACAAGGTTGGATCAACATCAAAGCTACAGAAACAAGACAAGCCAACGAACACTAAGTAAGAGTTTGAATTTGTGTCTATCTTTTCAATGGATAAAATTCAAACTCATACTTTAAAAGACTAAGGAATTTTTCAGAGAGAGATAAGACACAGAACTCAGAAATATTGAATTGAAAAGCAAGAACTAAAAATATCTCTCTCAAAGCTGGATTTTAAAATCCTCAAGCTAAATCAAAGACACTTCATCCAACACTTCAAAGTGAAAAGATCGAAGTTGTTCATCAAGTTGAAGACGAAAAACATTTGTAAAAATAAAGGGTCTATAATTCCCAGGATTGAAGGAAGTATAGTGAGGTTCAAGGTCAAACCTAGTTTGAATTTGAAGGAGCATTGTGGATCAATCCCTAAAGATTCAAAGAGCTGAAGTAGCGAGGCAGTTGCCTTGCAAAGAGCTGAGTCCCAGAAGATTAACTGGTTGTGTGATCAAAGCAAATCTTGGACTGTACCTTTGTAAAGAAGTTATTTGCATTAGTGGATTCCTCCTGAAGTAGGAGAAGAGTGGAGTAGAGAAGAGGAATTACCCCATCCGCGAACCACTATAAAATATTTGTATTCTTTATTTTACTGCACTTTAATTCTGCATTTTATTTAATTTCTCTATTTGCTATCCACTAAGATAATAACTACTCAAAAATATAAGTGATGATAGACCAAGTTTAAAAAGGGTGTAAGACTTCCGCTGTTTTAACAAGAAACTGATTTTCTAAAAAGGTTAACTCGCTCACTCTTTCAACAACTCTCTAAGGGAACTGTTGAGTGGTTAACTCTCTTGCTAAAGCTTAACACTGTTGTTTAACGGATATTGTAGGTCCCAAGGGGTGTGATTAAGGTTTAGAAGGGGGGGTTGAATAAACCTTACCAACTTTTCGATTTTAGTCCTTTTAAAATATTACAGAGTTAACACACAGCTAAGTCCTTGAGGGATAGCTAAGTTACTTAATCAGCAGAGTTAGCCACCTGATGGACTCGATAGAGTCATTGTTGATAGAATAACTCAGTTGTTTAGTCTAAACCTTAACTTGGCTGTGATGAGATTTTCAGCAGAAGACTTAATACCCTTGAATTTCGTTTAACTTTATTTTAACACTTTATTTTAGCACTTCGTTATTTATCGCTTGGATAGCAAATTATCGGCAGTATGAAATATCGTGCGGGGAATGTAAATATCTTTGATATGTAAATGACACAAGTAAATTTTATAGAGGTTCGAAGATGGGGTAATTCTTCTACTCCTCTCTTCTCTAACTCCTGGAGGAATCCACTAAGTAATGATCAGAGTACAAAATGGTTATCAGTCTAGAGACCGGTCTTGATCACGTAGCTGACTTGCTCTTTGGACTCAGTCTGGAGATGCCTTGGTCACACAGCTGACTTCTCGTCCGACTCAGCTTCTTCACAGAGCGGCTGCCTTGCTACTTTAGCTTACTTTCTCAAGCTTCTTGGATTTGATCACGAAGTCCTCCAATAAGTTGAGATTGGTTCGACCTTGAACCTTCCTACAATCCTCCTTGGAAAGTAGACCCCTTTTGATTCTTCAAAAGTTTCCTCTTCAACAGTTTGAAGTTGTCTTTCCTTCACAGCTTGGTGTTGGATCGATTTCCTTCGAGATTTAGGCTTGAGGATTTTGCTTGAATAACTTGAGAATATTTTGCAGGTTATAGTTTGAATATTGCTTGATATCTCAGGTGTGCAAGGTAACCTTTTCTCAATGTGATTCCTCAGTCTTTTATAGTGAACTTTTAAAAATCTACCCGTTGAAGTGATAGGCTGATTTTCAAAAAGTAACCTTTTCTCAATGTGATTCCTCAACTTGAGACTTGGCTTCTTGAGTTGACTTGACTTACTCTTCATACAGCTGTTTCACAGCCGATACTCCTTTTGTCGAGTTCTTGGCTCTTCTTCTTGCCCATACTCAGATGTTCCTCAGTGGAGTCTTCACTTCAGTCTTCAGTTGAATTCTTGTATATCCAGGCATAGCTGACTTGACTCAGCTCATTCAGCCCTATCTATTACAATACAAATTACAAAGAAAATGGGGTGCCAACTTTCTAGTTTAAGTTTTACATCGCATTCATCAAAATCTAAACAATAAATTTCCCAACAGATATAGTTATTTCTTGTAACTTTGATTTTAAAAGATCGAAAAAATTGGTAAAGTCTATTCAACCCCCTCCGTCTAGACCTTACTCTGCACCCCTTGGGACCTACACTCCCCTCACACACTGAAACATGTTTCCCCTGGGGGCTTTAGTTGTTTTTTACATTTTACCAATTTAGTTTGCTCAGCCCAAGTGGTGTACAACTATCAATTTTCAATTCAAGTTTTCCGATCTACGAGCCAAATAATTCAGTTGCATTTACATTAAGTACTTAATACAATTCATGATTTATTTGAACATTTTCATTGACTATCAATGTGATGTTTCTTACTTATAAAGGCTCGTGTGCCATGGCATGCAACTCTCACCCCTCTCTACAAGGTGGTCAAAGACCTCGAAATGAGACACTCTCCTCTAGTTGTTAGGAAATTTATTGTACAGATTTTGATGCTTTAAAAACTTTGTATTAGGAAGTTGGCACCCCATTTATTATGTAATTTCTACTTTGTAATAGATGGTAGACCCATGTTAGCGGATTTAGAGATAAAACGGCTCAATGCGGCCATGCAACCAGTCAACTTCTGCACGTCTTTCACGATAGTGGGTGCCGATATGTTCAAGATGGCACTAATATTTCTAGGGTTAGTCTCGATTCCTCGTTTGGAGATCATGTACCCCAAGAATTTTCCCATGAGCACCCCGATGGTGCACTTCGTGGGGTTGAATTTCACCCCGTCAGTCTTCAACACATCAAAACAATATTCTAAGTCCACACCGTGTTGAGCCCCTCAGGTGCTTCTTACTAGCTTGTCGCCTATGTAGACTTCCATGTTTTGGCCTATATGTTCTTTGAAAATGTGGTTGACTAGCCTCTAGTAAGTTTCTCCTATGTTCTTCAAGCCAAATGGCATAACCTTGTAGAAATAGATTCCTTGTTCAGTGACAAAACTGGTCTTCTCTTGATCTTCTTCCACCAATTGTATTTGATTTCACCTTTGAAAAACATCCTTAAAATTAAGGAGTTTGCACCTAGAAGTGGTATCGACCAGTTGGTTAATTCGGGGAAGGGGAAATAGATCCTTCGGGCAATTCTTGTTTAGATCTTTAAAGTTGGTGCACATTCTCCATTACCCAATGGTCTTAGGGACGGGCACCACGTTAGCCAGCCAGTTCGGATATTGCATGGGTTTGATGTATTTCAACTCAAGAAGTTTGCTCACTTCTTTATTTATTGCCTTGCTTCTTTCCAGCCCAAAGGCTCTTCTTTTCCGCTTCACGTGCTTATAGGTTGGGTCCACCCTAGCTGGTGTAGGGAGACCTCCGGGGGAATCCCCTGCAAATCTTCCATTTTCCAAGCAAATACTTGGGCATTCCTTCTGAGGGCTTCAATAATTTCTTGTTCCACGCTGAGTTCTAGCTCGGTGCCAAGCCGTATGGTTTTGGACGTATTGGTGGGGTCCAAGACTACTAGTTTGATTTGATCCACAACCTCAAGTTTGGGTTCCTCCTTCAACTTACTGACGATGGGATCCTCTTCTTCATCATGGGTTTTTGGGGCAATCTACTTCCTGGAAGAGCCCCACTTCAATGGGTATGGTCAGTGAGTTCGAGAGCTCCGGATCCCAAGCTTGAGGCTCCTGGTGAAGTAGCATTCCTGGACCACATTCATATCTCCACACTCTTCTCAATTTCCCTCTGGAGTGGGAAATTTCATTCTCTGGTGGTAGATGGAAGTTATTGCTCTAAACACGTTCAATGATGGTCGGGCAAGGATCACATTGTACTGCAAAGGGGCGTTGACCACTGTGAACCTCACCATCTTCGTAACCTGGCACGCATATCTTCCTAGTGAGATGGGAGATGGTACCTCCCCGAGAATAGGGATCTCCGATCGAGATCTTGAAGGGTTGAGGTTACTCTGGTAAGAGACGAGTCTTCGAATATTAGCTGGTGGAATGCGCAGTATGACAACATGTCCATGGAGCTACCGGTGTCCACCAAGACTCTTTTCACCCAGAAGTTGGCTACAACACATAAATGATGAAGGGGAGCTGCAAGGTGTTCTCCGTCCAGAGATGCAGGGGACAAATCTTCCTCATTGAAAGTTATATCTTCTTGAGGCTCTTCAATATAGTAGATCTCTCGGTGGGCGATAGCATGCTGGAAATGCATTCTTCTTGAGCTTTATAGCAGGGCTTGTTTGGCTCAACCTAAAGCTCCGTACACCGGTTTGATACGTGTAGAATATATGTGCATTTAAGGGCTTATTTTACTACATAATTGATGCATTTTGTACGTATATTCAGTGTATTTTACTTGTTTTTCTCAAAAGGACATGATATTGCGTATTCTTGTAACTTTTTACAGGAATTGGAGCTTAAATGCAAAGATATCAGTTGGAAGGTCGTACACGTTCGACGCGTGCAAAGAGAAGATCGAAAAGACGAAGAAAATGGACGAAAGTAAGTCACACGGTCAGCCCGTGTGGGGTGACACGACCATGTGAAGTGTTCGGGAGAAAACAGAGACAGAGACGTGTTACACAGTCTGCCCGTGTGGGACCACACGACCATGTGGGGGTGGCCGTGTGAACTAACACGACCCGTGTGATATGTTTGCGTCTAATTTTGAGTTCTTTTCCCGTCAGAACTCTACAAGTGATCTCTAAAAGTACCTATATAAGGGGAAGCAAGGCCTTGCACGAAAATATATGATATTACACCACAAAATACAATACAATACACAAGATTACACAAATCAAAGGTCTTTTGAGAGAGGAGGACTAGGTTACAAAAAGCACCACAAGGCCTTCCATATCTAGGGAAGCACAAGAGTTTCGAAAGCTTGCAAGGAGGATCCATCCTCACAAGAAGGGGTTTTGTTTCTTAGTTTAGATCTCTTGTCTGTACTTAACGATATCAAACTATTGATTTCAAGTTTGTCTATAAATTTGTTATCAATGTTGGGCTAATCTTTCGGATCCTAGGGCATAATCAAAACTTTGGATTCATGATAAATCTTGATTGATTATTTTCTTAATTTATTTATGCATTCTATTTTATGAATTCGAGTACTTATTTTCTTGCTTATTATCCAATCAAAAATTTACATGTCATATTTGTTAGTGCGAAATTCGGGAGATTAGTTCTAACAAAGACGGAAATCGAATTAAGACATAAATGGGTGTAACGAGTCAGGAGACCTACAACTGTTTTTGGGAAGTCATTTAATTCAAAGATCTTTTGGGAGTTAATAATAGTTGTAACGTATTGGGAGATCTACAATTGTTATTAATCTACAGTTTATGCACCACTCAGGAGGGGGAATAGACTAATTTAGGAATTGAACCCATAGAAACACATGAATTGGTTTCGAAACATTGATTGGAATTAATATTGAAGAAGCATGTTGAGATTATGTACCTAGGTTGCTTTCATATTTGTTGAAAAGATTTGTGGAGTTCGGGTTTTTACAAAATTATTTCTTTTATTTTTATTTTTTGATTATTTATTAAAGTTTATTGATTTTCGGTCGCTTCAATAAAATTTGAATACGATGTTATTGTAGCCTAAGTATTTTGTATTCAATTCCTGAGGAATACGACCTTGCTTGCCATTATCCTATAAACTACAGTATACACTTGCAGTATTGAGATCCAAATATTTTTGGCGAACAAGTTTTTTGGGGCTGTTGTCGTGGAGATGTGGTGAAATTGTGAAAAAGAGAGAAAGTTGGCAAAAGAATGAGGGATGAGCAATGTTTAGATAAATGAAAGAATAATGAAGCTCGAAAAGAAAGAAAATTTTTGGAAAAAAAAGAGAGAAAAATAGAGCAAAGAAGAAAAGAAAATTCGGAAAATTTTGAAAAATGGAGAGCTTGAGGCTAAAGAAAAAAAAACAAAAGGAAAAAGGAAAAAATACCTAAGAATGAAAAAGGAGAAAAAGGGTGGAGTTGAGTAGAAAAGGAAAATATCTTGAAAGAATGATGTTTAGATGAAATTGGGTTGGTGAATTGAAAGTCTGTGTACTTAAATTCTATTTGTTCAAGTCAAGTAACTTAATCTAAAGTTTCCTTACCTTTACCAAAGAGGCTACATTACAACCAAATGAAAGTCCTTTTTGATTCTTAAATTGTGCACACAAAAGTGGTAGAGATGTTAGACGATTTGCAAGCATATGGTAGTTCTACATTCAATTTTATGAATTTGAATGCTTATTTTCTTGCTTATTATCTGATCAATAATTTGCATGTCATATTTGTTAATACAAAATCCGGGTGAAGACGGAAATCGAATTCAGACATAAACGATTGTAACGAATCGGGAGACCTACAACTTTTTGTGGGGAGTCATTCAATTCAAAGATATTTTGGGAGTTAATAATAGTCGTAACATATCGGGAGATCCACAATTGTTATTAATATACTGTTTATGCACCACCCGGAGGGGCAATAAACAAATTTAGGAATTGAAACCATAAACTGAAACACATGAATTGGTTTTTAAACATTGATTGGATTTAATGTTAAAGAAAACTATTGAGATTATGTGCCTAGGTTTGCTTTCGTATTTGTTGAAAATACTTGTGGAGTTCGAGTTTTTACAAAATTATTTCTTTTATTTTTATTTGTTTAGATTAAATAATTATTTCTTGATTTTCGGTCGCTTCAATAAAATTAGAATACGATATTGTTATAGCCTAATTGTTTCATATTCAATCCCTAAGGAATACGACCTTGCTTGCCATTATCCTATAAACTATACAGTATACTTGCAGTATTTCAAATTTTGTTTTATTTTTTATTTTGGCATGTTTATCGCTTTAGCACGTTTATTCGCTTGTGTGTGATTTGGGATCAAGAATTCAAAAAAGTACAAAATATATCCGTATAATTTTACTATGAACATTTGATTTTATGAGATGAAATAATTTTGTGAATAATGTGATGAATTGTTGAGGAGATGTCTTTACTTGTTTGGCATTGATTGAGAAAATTGGGTATTTGAGCATGTTGCAAAAAATAAGCATGTGAGCTTTTGTGCCTATAATTGCTTTTATATTATGCAGTCTTATTTTTTCTTGAGTGTGTCATTCATGAATGATAGAATTCTAGAACTTGCTTTGGTATCTTCATTGAAGCCATGTGCGTGTGCAATTTTTGAAAATAATTGAAGGCCTTATTTGTTTAGTCTACTTAGCCTAAAAAGCCTACCTATGAACTCATAATTCCCTAGTTAGCCACTTTGAGCCTTAACTTTTTATTGGCAACCACATTTTGATCTTTAAAATTAAAAGATGATTTTTATCCATAAACTAATTGAGCTTATCGAAGATGAATATTTTGGGGGAGATGTGGTAAAATCTTGAAAAAAAAAGAGAGAAAGAGAGAAAGAGAGAGAGAGAGAGAGAGAGAGAGAGAGAGAGAGAGAGAGTTGGCAAAAGAATGAGGGATGAGCAGTGCTTAGGTAGATGAAAGAATAATGAAGCTCGAAAAAGAAAGAAAAATTCTGGAAAAAGAAGAGAGAAAAATCGAGCAAAAAGAAAAAGGAGAAGAAAAGAAAATTTCTAAAAATTTTGAAATATTGAGAGCTTGAGGCAAAAAAAAACAAAAAGGCAAAAAGGCAAAAAGGTCTAAGAAAGAAAAATGAGAAAAATGGTGAGTTGAGTAGAAAAGAAAAATCTCTTGAAAGAATGATTTGTAGATAAAATTGGGTTGGTAAATTGAAAGTCTGTGTACTTCAATTCTATTTACTCAAGTCAAGTCACTTAATCCAAATTTTCCCTACCCTTACCAAAGAGCCTACAATACAACCAAATGAAAGTCCTTTTTGATTCTTAAATTGTGAACACAAAAGTGGTAGAGATGTTAGACAATTTGCAAGCCTATGGTAGTTCTACATTCAATGAATTGAGTTGAGAGTAAACACTTACCATACACTTTGAGAGATGAGTGATACACAACTCTCATGTGAGTCGCGATTTCAAGTAACCGAGAGAGTATTAATTATGCCCGAACTTGTGAATGATGACTTCTGGATAATGAATTGCATAGTTTACTTAGATATGGAGCCAAATGAGGTTGAATGTTTATAGTGTTCTTTGTACCCTTGATTTTATTTTTCTTAAGTTGCTCGAGGACGAGCAATGGTTTAAGTTTGAGGATTTTGATACGTGTAAAATATATGTGCATTTAAGGACTTATTTTACTACATAATTGATGCATTTTGCACGTATATTCAGTGTATTTTACTTGGTTTCCTTAGAAGGACATGATAATGCGTATTCTTGTAACTTTTTACAGGAAACAGAGCCTAAATGGAAAGATATCAGTTGGAAGGCCCGGACACGTTTGACTAGTGCAAAGAGAAGATCAAAAAGACAAAGAAAACGGACGAAAGCAAGTCACACGGTCAGCCCGTGTGGGGTGACACGGCCGTGTGAGCTCCCGTGTGAAGGTTACACGACCATGTGAAATATTCAGGAGAAAACAGAGACTGAGACATGTTACACGGTCTGCCCATGTGGGACCACACGGCCATGTGGGGTGGCCGTGTGAACTGATATGGCCCATGCGATGTGCCTGCGTCTGATTTTGAGTGCTTTTCCCGTCAGAAGTCTACAAGTGATCTCTCAAAGCACCTATATAAGGGGAACCAAGGCCTTGCACGAAAATATATGATATTACACCACAAAATACAATACAAAACATATGATTACACAAATCAAAGGTCTTCTGAGATAGGAGGGCTAGGTTACATAGAGCACCATAAGGGTTTTCGCATCTATGGAAGCACAAGACTTTCGAAGGCTTGGAAGGAGGATCCATCTTCACAAGAAGGAGTTTTCTTTCTTAGTTTAGATCTATTGTCTATACTTAAACGATATCAAACTATTGATTTCAAGTTTGTCTATGAATTTCTCATCAATGTTGGGTTAATCTTTCGGATCCTAGGGCATAATCAAAACTTTGGATTCATGTTAAATCTTGATTGATTGTTTTCTTAATTGATTTATGTGTTCTATATTATGAATTCGAGTGCTTATTTTCTTGCTTATTATCTAATCAATAATTTGCATGTTATATTTGTTAGTGCGAAATTCAGGAGATGAGTTCTAACAAAGACAGAAATCGAATTCAGACATAAACGGGTGTAAATTGAGAGACCTACAAATGTTTGTGGGGAGTCATTCAATTCAAAAAAAAAATTGAGAGTTAATAATAGTTGTAACGTATTAAGAGATCTACAATTGTTATTAATCTACTGTTTATGCACCACCAAAGAGGGGGAATTAACTACTATAGGAATTGAACACATAGAAACATATGAATTGGTTTTGAAACATTGATTGAATTTAATATTGAAGAAAAATGTTGAGATTATATGCCTAAGGTTGCTTTCGTATTTGTTGAAAAGATTTGTGGAGTTCGGGTTTTTACAAAATTATTTCTTTTATTATTATTTGTTTAGATTAGATAATTATTTCTTGATTTTCGGTCGCTTCAATATAATTAGAATAAGATGTTGTTATATCCTAAGTGTTTCATATTTAATCCCTAAGGAATACGACATTGCTTGCCATTATCCTATAAACTACACTGTACACTTGCAGTATTTCGAATTTATTTTTTTATTTTAGCATGTTTATCGCTTTAGCACATTTAATCGCTTTAGTGTGATTTGGGATCAAGAATTTGAAAAAGTACAAAAAGTTTCCATATGATTTTACTATGAGCATTTGATTTTATGAGACGAAATAGTTTTGTGAATAATGTGATGAATTGTTGAGGAGATGTCTTTTACTTATTTGGCATTCATTGAGAAAATTGGGTTTTTGAGCATGTTGCGAAAAATAAGCATGTGAGCTTTTGTGCCTATAATTGCTTTTTTATTATGCAACCTTATTTTTCCTTGAGTGTGTCATTCATGAATGTCAGAATTCTAGAACTTGCTTTGGTATCTTTATCAAGGTTGCAGAAATCGCTAGGCGCTAGTCGGACGGCTGCCGGGCACCTAGCGCCTAGGGCGCCTAGGCGGCGCCGAGAAACACCAAGTTTTTCTCTTTTTTTTTCTTTTTTTTTTGTATTTTGGCCGATTTTTGCCGATTTTCGGCCGATTTATTCCGACTAGACCGCCTAGGCCGATTTGTGCCCGGCCCGATTTTTTTTGTCGATTTTGGGAAAATCGGATCGGCCTAGGGGCGCCTAGGCCGATTTTTACAACACTGATCGTTATTGAAGCCATGTGTGTGTGCAATTTTTGAAAATGATTTAAGACCATCTTTATTTGGTTTACTTAGCCTAAAAAGCCTACCTATGAACTCATAATTCCCTAGTTAACAACTTTGAGCATTAACTTTTTATTGTTAGCCACATTTTGATCTTAAAAATTGAAAGATAATTTTTATCCCTAAAACTACTTGAGCTTATAGAACATGAATAGTTTGGGAGAGATGTGGTGAAATCTTGGGAAAAAGAGAGAGAGAGAGAGAGAGAGAGAGAGAGAGAGAGAGAGAGAGAGAGAGAGAGAGAGAGAGAGAGAGAGAGAGAGAGAGAGAGAGAGAGAGAGAGAGAGAAAGTTGGCAAAAGAATGAGGGATGAGCACTGTGTAGGTAAATGAAAGAATAATGAAGCTCAAAAAAGAAAAAAAAATCTGGAAAAAAAAGGAGAGAAAAATCGAGCAAAGAAGAAAAAGAGAAGAAAAGAAAAATTCTGAAATTTTGAAAAATTGAGAGCTTGAGGCTAAAAAAACAAAAGGAAAAAGGAAAAAAGGCCTAAGAACGAAAAAGGAGAAAAAGGTGGAGTTGAGTAGAAAAGGAAAATATCTTGCGATATTTATATAAAATTGGGTTGGTGAATTGAAAGTTTATGTACTTAAATTCTATTGAGATAATTATTATTTGCCACCCCAACTTTACTCTTTTTTATACTTCACAACCTAAACTTTGATTCGTAACACTTTGCACCCCAAACTATGAAAATAGTTACTTTTTGCAACCTTTGGACCATTTTACCCCTAGGCATGTATTATTTATAAACAATAGTATTAGTTATCCCTTTAAACTCTAATTTGTGACAGATTGCTCCATAAGGATAAATATATTGCATTATACAATACTTAAAAAGTTTTCACTCCCTAAACAATTTGTTTTTCGGGTTTTTCGAGAAATAAGAACCCGATTTTTCTGTAACTTGTTTTGTTTGTGGCATTGTTACACCTACTTAGATCCATCTCTATTCGAGGGTTTTAAATGGATCATGTCGGGTTTCACCTATAAACTCAACAAGACATACTTCAATCAAGATCTTATTTCAAGTATTTATCCGTATACAAATTGGGTCTTTAGACTGAAAATGAAAATAGTCCATTACGACCATATCAGGCCCAACATGCTTCCGTAAAATTAATAAATCCCTTAAAATTCATACCTCTTTTGACCAAAACAAAGACCGGGTTAAGTGGTTCGCAACGCCAAAGATCGGAAAATTACGCCCCCGGATCGTTTGACGACGACTCCTCCTCACCTTCAACCTCACCCTCGGGGGAAGATGATCTCAAGTTATCCGACTCCTTCGTAAAACCGCTCAAAGACAAACTTTTAGTTCGTTTCCTACTCCAAGGCGTAAAAGTAATTCTTCAAAGGGGATTGATCAATAGTACATCATGAACACATGTTGAACAAACAACCTTTATTTTATTAAGAACTTAAAGAAAAATTTATTACATTAGTAATCTCCTTTTGGGAGGAGAATACTGGTTTAGCCTCTCATAGCTGAGGCTTGCACTCGTAAATACATAAAACTTAAAACTAAAACACTCAAAATATTACAAATTTTTCACTCGATTTTATTGTAAGAAAACTAAGGAAATGTTCGATGTCCTCAGCTTCCTTCAAATCCTGCAATTTATAGAGATAAGTCCGGACTTCAAATCTTGTTGAGATGTAAGACGTCACTGCTTACGTCATACTCCTGAATTATTGCTCGCCAGCTATCTTCCTTCTTTTTCCGCGTGACTCGGCCCATGTGATGGTTGTCGGGGAATCTTTTAAAAAGTTGGTCTGCGTGGTCCCCGAGGAAAACGCGTCTTGTGAGCTGGGCCCTTGTCCTTTCCAGCTGTATGGTCCTGTCGGTCGGGTTTGGGTCGGAAACCTTTCCCAAATTCGGGTTCCTTTTGTTCGGGGCATGCTTGACAGATCCGGTCGATCCAACGGCCAACATGCGCCATGTATTCTTACGAATTTCCTAAAGTTTCTTTGCTCTCGGAATCTTGTTTTCCCCGAGAGAATTCTCCTTTTGGTCTCGAAGAGTTCCTCCGCAAATCCTTTGGTTGATCCAAATCGAATTCAAAAGGAAAGATCCATTCGCCGAATTCTGGAAGAACTTAAATGGATATTTGACTTTGTCCATTTCAGTTAGACAAACCCAAAGACCCCATGCTCGTCTGGTAGAAGCTTTGTCTTCAGAAAATGCTCCTACTAACACTGGTCCTTCTTCTGGTGAAGCTGCCTTAATATATTTTAAAGCATTTCCATCCGGTCTTCTCAGCTTGATGAAATGAAAAGCTTCATTAGAGCCTTTCTTTGCTTTGGTTCAGAGCTGCACCGATAAAATACAGTTCCAAAATATCACCTCGGCCAAGTGTGGATTATTAGCCCAGGTCTCGTAAACTGCTTCCCAATCCATTTCGGTAATTTTGAAATTTCTGGGAATCCTGGTGATACGGTATAGATTGAAGCTAAAGCTCCAAAAGTATACCATTCATGTACTTCATTTGGATGACTTCCTGGTTTCATCCAAACTCTGGGATACTTTCCTGAGATATCAACCATTGTTTTTTCTGGGTTAATACCTTGTCTTGTAACTAGTTTCTCCCATTGCCGCCGATATACCGCATAGGAGAAATCTTATTCTCGTCAATTTGAACCTTAGATTTGTCTGTCGTGGCCTAAGATTCAACTCTCCCTCTTTTACCCCGCAGGTGCCGGTCTTTGGGTTGACTTGAAGACTCGGGTTGTGACACCGGAGCTTCAACATTCGTTACGATTTGTACACCTCGGGGATGCATCACCTGCAACACTTGTGATTATGGTACTTGAATCCATAACCTCCGGGTTAGAGCCCCGTACTCTCTCGGCCCCTTTTTGCACCGTAGGAGATGCGGCCTGGAAGAGAGGCCCTTGCAGTGCTAAGAACAATTGTCCTTGAGCGAACTGACATGCTCGTATTTGACTAGAAACGGATTTCTGGTCAGCCTGTTGAAGTCATCCAAAGAACTTCTCGCATTGAGATGTCTTACTCGTTTAAGGACCTCGTCAAAGAACGCATCCTTCCATCTCGTGTCAAGAAATCTGCAAGAATATTTTCATGAGATTTTATAATGACAATATCATAATCATAATATTGTCATTCAGCTTGCCATCTAAGTAATCGAGCCTTTTCTGGTTTTGATTCAATTTTGTTTTTCGAAAAGCCTTGACACTTGAATTATCAATTTTTAAAGTAAACTTTTTAGCCAAGAAAAATAGAGGCCATTTTTTAAAAGCCTTTCATTGCAAAAGAATTCTTTCTCGTTAATATGCCACCGAGTTGCTTCACTAGGGGTGAATAAACCGCAATATCTCGCATGGCACTTCCTCATTTGGTGTGACTTTCGTAAGAATCGCTGCTTCCCACCAATCATCACTGCATCTGTGTAAAGAACCGTTCATCCTCGTCTTGAGGAATCGCAAGTTTTGGAAGCTTTTTACAAACTTCTTTAAGTTGCTTAATTCTTCTTGATGCTCATCTTCCCATTTGAATATCTTTCTTTTTTAAGTAATGGGCTAAACACCTTCCTGTAGTATGCTAGATTGCTAATAAACATTCCAAAGAAAAATTAACAACTCCCGAAAACTCACGAAGGCTTCTTGTCTTTTAGTGTATCCGAAATCCTCAGTATCTTTTCCACAATATGATTCTCAGAAATAATTCCGATTCATCGATTTCAATTCCGAGGAATTCAATCTGTCTTGTTGCGATTACGCCTTCTTTTCCGAAAGCACTAATCCTTTTTGTGACAAACATCCAAAATATTTCCAAATGTTTGAGATGCTCCTTCATGTTCTTTGATGCAATTAGAATGTCGTCGATATACACGAACATGAAACTGAAATAATCTTTGAAAAGATTATCCATCTTTCTTTGATATATCTGGGGTGCGTTAGCCAATCCCATAGGCATCACGTTCCAAATATAGTGTCCCTGTGGTGTAGAGAAAGTCAAACTTCTTACTATCTTCCTCCATCTTAATCGGTAGAATCCGGACTTGCAATCGAACTTTGAGAATATCTTGGCACCTTTGATACGATTAACCGGATGTTCTCTCGCTTGGGATATAGTATCCGTCGAACTCCAAAATGTTATTAATCCCTTTGTAATTAATAACAAGTCTTGGCTTTCCTCTTTTGATTTCTCCATGGTTTCTGACTAAGAATCCTGGACTGCTGTATGGAGAAACTCCTGGTGAAATTAACTTAAGGTCAAGATGTTCCTTAAGTATCTTTTGCATATCCTTACGATCTTCCTGGTTCATAAGGATTGGTTTGAATCTTACGAACTCGTACTCCTTTCCAGGTCTAACCCTTAAGGAAGCTTTAAGCTCGTTCTTATCCCACCAAGCCAAAGGATCTTCATTGTAATTCCTTTGGATCTTCTTCTTGATATCCTCGAGTGATATTTGTTCCTCTATGGTTACATCACTCTGTGGATTCTCCATTAGACTCATCCATAATTCTGCAATGGCTTCTAGAGTAACTTGTTCTTCTCCTTGTACTCTGAATGAATACAAGTTATTATCCCATATCTTTTGATCCTTCTGACTGGAACCAAATTGTCTATAGGATAATAAAGCTTCACCAAATTTCCTTCGATCCGCCATTTTTGGATTGCGAAGTTTGGCTTCATCACCACGCTTGCTGCGAAATTAATGGGCATTTTTCTCAAAATGCTTCCTCAGCTCTCGGACAATAATCTTATGATCACATAAGGTTGTGAAAATAAGTCTTCTCGTCTCGTTCTCTTGTGTGAACCGCTTGAATGTTTGTAGGAAATTGTTTCCCAAAGAAAAATATCTCGCACTGTATCATGGAAATAGATTGGTGGCGTCTTTACTTTGTACCATGACGGGGTACGCCCGCGCCTCCGATCATTATTTACTCGCTTGTTTAATTCCCCGTTAAGGATAAGAATCCTTTTAGAGAAATCCCTTCCTGCAATAGCTGGTAAATCTTCTCAATTTCTTTAGGAAAAACATCCGCCGCAGATACATATTCCGACACTGAATCAATATAGGCGGCAAAATACTCGGCCTTGTATTCAAAGATATAACATCCCAATAGAAATGTATATGGAGAATGGACTAGTGGTCATCGATTCTATATCTTTTATTAGCCACTGTGAACTCCATTCCGTCTTGTAATCTTTCCCAAGGTTTATGCTCCTCAAGAAATTCAATTCCCGGTATTAATTGTTCGGGATCTTTCCCGCAACTCTGTGATAGTAAGCTCAATTTCTCCTATCTTCAGGCTTCCTTGATACCTTCCAACGATTGGTTGTTGGAGATAATATAGAACATCACAAGGAAAAATGTTATCCTTTTGAGTGATGTCGAATATTACTTCAACCTCTCGCCATCATTCGGACATTTCAGCTCTCTCCTTTGTTTTAAAAACATCGGGGATACGCTGAATCGCATTTGGTCTCCTTTCTTCCCAACGGCCGCTACTCACCATTCTCTTCTTGCCGGAAAGACATCCTTCTGTGCTCAACTCGAGACTCAGACTTTTGTTGAAGATCGTTGATCTTGAATTATCATATCAATCTCCTTAATAGTTGGAGATTCAATGATTTCTGTAACACCACCCTGGCAAAGTCCTCAAAGATTCTTGGGACTTCAATAAATTCCTTTCTCAAGAATACTTCGGAATGATGGGTATTCGAGAGAGCATAGGAAATCTTGTATGTGATCGAGTAAGGCCTATTTCCTTCTTTCATCAAATCGACTCTTTTGAAATCTTGATGAAGGGTTAGGACTCTCTCAAGTCTCGATCTCCCAAATTGTATACAATTCTAGGATAGACATTGAATGCTAATTTCCTGCATACAAATTTCTCAGAATCGCTCCAAGGCATGAATCCTTGAGATGCGAGATTCGCTTGTCAAAGATAGCAAGATTAAGAGGCGAATCTATTCCTTCTTTGAATGTTGCTTTAATAATTACTCTTATGGCTCCGATATGAATCCATGAGAGTGTATTTGCAACTTCTCTTTTAACTCTGCTTTTGATCTCCTGGATTTCTTTAATAGGGACCAACTGCATCTCGATCAAGTTCCCGGTAAACTCCATCGGAATGGCCAATTCTCCGGTTGTTACCCTGTGGATAATTTGGTGTTTTCTATTACGAAAACCAATCTTATCCAAAGCCTTCTCCATCGCTCCAATTGTAAATCCATCATAGATTTGAAGCTTTGGATCTTCCTTCATAATTCTCATAAGAGTCTTATGAGACACTGTAGTGTGAGAGAGGAATCCTGACATATCCTCCCTGACCGTTTGTTGAAGAATTTCTTCTTCACTCTGATTCTGAACTGGATTCACTTCCATCATCAGAATAGATCTCTTCTTCATAGATGCTTTCATCCGAGGGAATATCCTCAAATTGATACACCTATATTAAATCGATAATAGACAGCTTCTTCGATTTACTCGGTGTAGCCTCGAACCGGTCGACTCCTCGTTTTTGATTGTCCGGGCAATCCGTTGAGATATGCCCTCTTGCTCGCATGTCCGGCCAATTACAGTCTTTGAAACTTTCATTAGCTCTAGTGTGAGCACGCCTGAAAGTTCTTCTCCCTGGATTTCTGCTGGTACTTGCTTGATTAGAACCTGTTGATGAGGCTCTACTCCTGCTTGGTGCTGGTCTTTGTCCTGATTTATAGCTTCGGGCTTTTTGTTTTGACCAGAACCTTCTAGGTCTCCATGAAGACCCGCTTCTTTTGTTGTTACTTCCTCGGCGGTATGGATGGCTTCTCTCCTTCTTCTTCTTGTGCCGCCTTGGTTGACCTCCCACAACTGTTGGGATATCATTATCCACGCAACATAGAGGAACTGCTTTGTTAATTCCTCTTAATCTCTTGTAATTCTGTGCGAGTCGCTTGATAGCACCATTCGATAACTTGGCCTTTAGGAAAGACATTTTTCCTCGCCACGCTTTCTACTTGCTCTCCACCCTTGTATTCCCGATAAGCATTTATCTCCAGGGACTCGGAATTTTGGCAAAGAATAGCTGTGCAGCTTCTTTTTCCTCAATCTTAGATTTCCACCGGTATTCGGTGAACAACTTGATATATTCGTCAATATGACAAATATCCAGTAACTCAAGGCTATAGAGGGCTTGTTTATATTTCTTTCTTTTTTCATCCTCTAATCTTTCGAAATAACTTGTGCCGATGAACTGGATTTTGAATAGTTTTGCCATAACATCGACAATTCCTTTAAGTGATTCCCCTGATGTGACCGAACTCTTCGTACTGGCATCGGTCATATCCCAGGCAATCTTCACCGATCCTTCAAGAATCATTTCAAGGAGTAAAATGAATGAATCCTTTGTAAGATCGAGGGTTCTGCTGAAATTCTCATAGTGAAGCCCATTCATCAATGAGAACTTCTCTGTTCTTAAAATCGGGATGTCCAGATTTAACATCAACCCATACGGAAGTATCGGGTCGAGTGCGATCTTCCATAAGGCGTCGATAAACATTCGGCCTTCCGGTAGGTTGTCAGTTCCCGCAAGAGGTTTCGACCTCCTATCCCCGAAAGTGGATCACTCCCGGTCGTGAAATCCCCAACATGTGGCATCCTCTCGTCCCGAGCTCCATGATGTGAACCCGTACTTTCTTCGACGTTCGGATTAACTGGTGGTGGTGGTGGAGGAATTGGTCTACCTTGTGGGTCATAGGTAACCAAAGGCGATTGCTCACTGCGTTCATCTTTAAATCTACAATACCTAATCCCGCCAAGGATTCTCGCCAGTCATGTAGATCTTTAAGATTCATCTTTTCAATATCCATCTTTTTAATTTTTGATGGATTTTCCTTTGATTAGAGCAATGAGCTTCTCCTCATCCGTCATTTTTCGTATGACTTCGGTTGGTTTCCTTTTTGGTGTAAATAGGGTAGTCTTGTCCCAAAATCAATCGTTTCCTTCCTCCGGATGAACTTGGCCTGTCCTCCAGGTTCTTGACTCGTTTTTGAATATCATGAAGGAGCTCAAGAGTTTCCTTCGATATTTCACCATCGTCTCCATCCGGTTCGGATCCGATGAACTTGTATCGGTAGATGAATATGGCGGTTGCCATAATTACGCACCGTCTTTTGATTTCTCTAAGATCTTCGGAGATCTTAGATTTATCTGAAGTATCTCGTTCCACTCCGGTACTCCATCGGAATCATTGTTCGATGGGAATTTTCATGAACCGTTTCTTGAAGGTTCATCAAGTGAACATATAGAGTGCAGTTAAGCATCCGGAAATCGCCATAATATTCTCGCTCGCATTTTGCATTGCCTTAAGGTTTCCCCGTCGGCTCCTGCCTGTTCCTTTTCTTCATGTTGGTATTCCCAATATGAAATTTGGTCAAGGTGTTCTTGTGCATACATCGTCAATATTTGACGATATGTCCTGTAAGGGGTACATCTCGGACATCGGTCCGGATCCATAATCTCGGAGTAATTTCTCCTCACCAATTGTTAATTACATAAATATAATAAATTTAACTAAAAGTTCTTAATAAACCAAGGCTCTGATACCATTTTCGAGGATCGCAAGACCTTTGGGAGTAATCAAGGAAAATGCAATGAAATTTATCGTCTAGGTTGCAAAGTGCAACAACTTTAAAGTTTAGAGGGTAAACTGCAATTCAGCTTTCATAAGTCCAGGGGTAAATTTGGAATTTTAACCAAAGTGCAAAATTTTGTAAAGTTCAGGTTGCAAACTTTATCGCTTTAAAGTTCTGGTGGCAAAGTGTAAAAACCTGTATAGTTGGGGGTGTTAACAATATTTATCCCAATTCTATTTGCTCAAGTCACTTAATCCAATTTTTTCCTACCCTTACCAAAGAGCCTACATTACAACCAAATGAAAGTCCTTTTTTATTCTTAAATTGTGCACACAGAAATGGTAGAGATGTTAGGCGATTTGCAAGCCTATGGTAGTTCTAAATTCAATGAATTGAATTGAGAGTAAACAATTACCATGCACTTTGAGATGAGTGATACACTACTTTCATGTGAGTCGCGATGTCAAGTACCCGAGAGAGCATTAATTATGCCGAACTTGTGAATGATTACTTCTTGATAATGAATTGCACAGTTTACTTAGATATGGAGTCAAATGAGGCTGAATGTTTATAGTATTCTTGTGTGTTCTATGTTCTCTTCATTTTATTTTTCTTAATTTGCTCGAGGATGAGCAATGGTTTAAGTTTGAGGGATTTTGATAAATGTAAAATATACGTGCATTTAAGAGCTTATTTTACTACATAATTGATGCATTTTACACGTATATTCAGTGTATTTTACTTGATTTTCTTAGAAAGGCATGATACTGCGAATTCTTGTAACTTTTTACAGGAAACAGAGATTAAATGGAAAGATATAAGTTGGAAGGCCCGGACACGTTCGACGAGGGCAAAGAGAAGATCAAAAAGATGAAGAAAACGAACGAAAGCCAGTCACACGATCAGCCCGTGTGGGGTGACAGGACTGTGTGATCTCCCGTGTGAAGGTTACACGACCATGTGAAGTGTTCGGGAGAAAATAGAGACATAGACGTGTTATTTGACCCTATGGGACCACTCGACCGTGTGGGGTGGCCGTGTGAACTAACACAGCCAATGCGATGTGTCTGCGTCTGATTTTGAGTCTTTTTCCCATCAGAACTCTACAAGTGATCTCTAAAAGCACCTATATAAGGGGAACCAAGGCCTTGCACGAAAATATATGATATTACACCACAAAATACAATACAATACACAAGATTACACAAATCAAAGGTCTTCTGAGAGAGGAGGGCTAGGTTACGAAGAGCGCCGCAAGGCCTTTCGTGTGAAGCCCCGAATTTTCCAAAGCTATTAATTGATCCTTATTGTTGTTTATACATTTGATCAACTATTTTACCGCGTCATTTTGACGGGTAATTAGTAATAATATATACATTTTGTATTTTATTTCATTTTATTTAATTATTTGTGATCATGATCTTATTTAATTATACCCCTCATTTATGATCACTTGATTGATCATTATTACTATTTTTTGTATTTATTAGTCACCTTAGAATATTAAGAGACTATTTATTTTGGAGACTTTTACCTTATAGAATTAAGATTTTGATTTAGATTAAGTGATCATGACACTTACAGGTGATCAAGGAAATCAATAAATATTTTGGAGATTGATATATTTCATCTATTATCATCAAATTTGGGACAAAAAAAATATATGGAATTACCATATTGCCCTCATAGTGGACGGCCAACATGGTATTTTTGGGATAAAAATATCATCCAACTCTTGTACACCTACACCATATATTAGTCATCTTGTGTATAATTATATCATTAATTCAAACATTATACACATCATCTTATACACCAATTCTTTATTACTATTTTTCCCAACTTATTCCATTCTTCCCAACATTCTACTTATTCCTCTCAAATTCCAATTTGACCCACACTTTGACTTGCATTTTGTCTCCATGCAAGAGACAAATTACAAGACACAATTTGATCAAAATTTTCTCTCCCTCTCTCTCATACTACACGGCCATATGGCCTATTACACACAAAAAAAATCATCTCATTTCATCTAACACATTTATCCTCTAACAAAAATCCTCCTCCTTCTCTCTAAAAACTCCCAACTTCTCTCTATTCTTCCTTTCACCCTCTTCCTCTATACTTAGAAAAAATTTCAACATTTCCTCCATATTCTTCATAAAAATCGAACCATCATCATACAAGGTAAGAAATTTTAGCTTCAATCCATTTTTTGATATCACATTGTTCATCTCTTCCACCTTCTTAACTTAAGTTTGAATTTGGTTTGGATGTACATTTAGAAGAACTTGAAGGTTTGAACTTGACAACATTTTGAAGAAGGACCTCAAGCTTGAAGAAGAAAATAGTAGAGAAAATTAGACTACAAGGTAAGAATTGTGTACTAGACTCATTCTTTCCTACTCTTCCTATTTTTTTCAAATTTTAACACCCCTTTTTCATTTTTGAGAAATAGGGGCTGACCTTAGAAGATTTTGGAGTTGAGCCAAAATTTCCAATTTTTGAGCTTCAACTAGTCTCCAAACATCTACTACACAAGGTAAAGTGTAGTCCTTTTCATTTCCTTATTTCCTTCTTTTTCTCCTTAATTTTTCTCTCATTTTTCTAACTCCAAATTTTGATATTTGCTTGACTTAGGGGCTGACCTAAGAAGCCTCATCCAAAAATTTTTAAATTATCCTTTTATTTCACAATTTCCAAATTTAAGGTGGGTGGAAAATTATTTTTCCAACTTTTAGGTGTTTTGATTAAATGCATGTAGAAACTTTAATCATGAGCCTTGAGATATAAAATAATTATGTATTGCATGTCAATTTTATAACGGGACTTATGTCCCACCCAATCTTTCAAGATATCGAAGGTTGCTTATCCTTCCGATAATCATCTTCATCCAAAAACTCCACCAACACCATAATTGCCACTCGCGCTTTTCAAAAATTTTCCTAAATTGCTTCCCTGAATCAATAATACTCGACTGCCTGGTTGACTGCCTGTAATTGTAATTACTTTCCTACCTGAGTCAACTTGGTGTGTCGAGCTCACAGTCGGAATGGATACGTCGGGGATGGAACCGGGCAGCTCGGCTGCTATTCCACTCTTCCGACCCCATCGTCCTAATCCCGCAACTGAGGGACAGAGTTTGTCCAAGGGAAGCGGGTCGTAGTACTGAGGTATAATCATGATTATGACAGATCCGAGCCTCGCTAGCTCCACTGTGGATTTTGTCTTTGCCTACGGAGCGATAAGGTGCCGGTCTTGGACCATACTGACTGGGGAGTTACAAGGAAGAACGAAGGAATCGCTGTCTGATCCACACGATTCCGGAGTTATCATCCCGTTTTGGTTGGCGTTACATTTCCGTACGCAACCGCTACCTGTTTTGCATTGTGTGAAATCATGCATCATACCACGCGTTTTCATATAATCAGTTTTCTCACATTAACTATATTGCGCCACACTCGCATTACGATCACCCCATCCACTGAGATTTTTGTCTCATCCCCACCTGTTTTCTAACCTTAGATGAGGATTTCGTTGGAGATCTTTGAACCTCTCGGATTGAGACCTTGTACTACGCTTGTTGGATTTACTGCTTCTTGTTGTTGATTGGAATCTTTTCTTATGTTGTTGTCGGACTTTTGTATTTCATTCCATTCGGGTTTGTAATTGAGGGGCGTATGACCCTTTGACTTTAAGTTGCTACTTTGTTGATTTTCGGGTTATAATTTGGATGACGGATTGTAGACTTTAAGTGGTAACTTGTATCTGTTATTTATTTCCGCTACTATTTAGACTCTGTCTTATTGGGTTCTCATTGATATTTGTCTGGACTGTTGGTTCATTTGTATTTAAGTTGTGGATCGTCGTCGTGACCCGTTTGGGCGTGACAAAGAAGAGTGGTATCGAGTTCGGCTAGTAAGATGGAAACTTACACCGAGCTGACCCAGGATAGGACCCTCGGTCTGTGTTTTGGGTATTACCGCGACTTGACTCATTAAGTGTGAGATCGATTTCAACTTGGCATAGAACCGTCTTATTGATATATGAACTAAGTTAGAACGCATACTTTGAGATTTCATAATCATACTTGTCTTAACTTAGTTGATTCTTGACTGAATCCCTTATTCATTCTTTCCTTATTCTCTCCTTATCTTTCCTCTACCTTTGACTGATCCGCCTTAGTTTTGTTGTTACTTTCCCTAAGATATAACTTACTTTACGCGAATAATTATTGTATTCATTTACTCGCGAATCGCAACTAACGCTTCAAGATATAGAATGGCAGAACATCGAGGACGTGGGAGACCTCGTCGCGTTCCACGAGGAGATGATAATGTACCCAGGGATCGGGTACCCTCTCCGGAATTACCACCACCTCCTCCACATGCTGCAGGAGACAATCTGACCGCACAAGCCTTACAGCAAATACTGGTTTTTATGAGGCAACAGCCAGAGCCTCAACCCCGTGCTCCCGAACCCGCCAGAGAGGCGAACGATCGCACGTTGGAGCGATTCTGCGGTTCGACCCACCAACCTTCTTGGGAGAGCCGGACGATGTGAAAGCGAAGAATGGATAGAGAAGCCGAAAATATCTTCAATGCTCTTCAATACTCGACGAGCGAGTCACACTCGTTGTATTTAAATGGAATCGGCCGCTAGAGACTGTGGAGGGCAGTTGAAAGGAGATGGGAACAGACCGGCAATCGAACATGGGGAAATTTCTTGGCCGAGTTCAATGAACAATATATTCCCAGTCGTGAAGGAAGCACGCTGGGATGAATTCCATAGATTGAGGCAAGGGAACCGATTGTGGCTCGATGAGTCTAAATTTCACCGATTGTCCAAGTATGCTCTGGGGACAATCGATCAAGAGGATAAGCTTTACAAGTTCACTCGAGGATTGAAACGAACTTCATAAACAGCTTGTTGATTGTTGAATCGCAACCTACTCACCAAGCGCAAAGGCGACTCTCCGCATTGAGTCGGGATCAACCGTATTGGGACATTCAGCAGAGTAGGCCATCGAATGATCTTAAGAGGATAGCTCAGGATAGCCATCTAAACCGCCCGCTAAGTTTGAAGGACCATTAACGTAATGCAGAAAAGGAAAGAGACCAGTCTGCGGGGAAAGCCGAGTCAAGAGTGTGCGCATTGCCAGAAACCGGGACATACTGCCGACAATTGTTGGCGTAAACAAGGAAGGTGTTTGCGCTGTGGTATTAATCAGCACCAGCTGCAAGATTGCTCGAAGTACGATGACCAAACCAAACAGACGCAACCACAAAAGCCGGGAAATAGCCAGGGGAATCGGGCAAGGATGCCCGCTCGAGCATTTGCACTAGTCGGACAGGAGGCTCCGGAGGCAACAGACATGGTGAAAGGTACGCTTCTAGTATCTAACCACTACGCTAAAATATTGTTCGACCCTGGATCAACGCATTCATTCGTTGCACCGCATTTTGTACACAAACTGCATGCATGCATGGAACATATGCCTATATGCTTAGAAGTGTCAACTCCTATGGGTGCAAGTCAGATAACAGATATTATCTATAATGCATGCGAAGTTAAGATTGTTGAGATAAACTTTCCTGCCGATTTGATCTTATTACCTATATCCGAATACGACGTGATATTGGGAATGAACTGGTTATCTGCACACCATGCACAAATGGACTGCCATAACAAGTCCATTAAGCTATGTGAACCCGGAAAACCCGAAGTGGAGATTTCGGGAAGGGCACGAGTTAAGATTGCCCCAATCATTTCAAAGAATGAAAGCGAGAAGGGCGATCACTAGAGGGGCTCAGGGGTACTTGGCGTTTGTAATTAACAAACCCAAGGTTGAGACACAAATCAACCAAGTACCTATAGTATCAGCATATACGGATGTATTTCCACAAGAACTCACCACTGTCCCTCCCGATAGGGAAGTCGAGTTCACCATCGAGGTGTTACCAGGGACTGCCCTGATTGCCAGAACACCGTATAGAATGGCTCCTCTTGAGCTACAAGAGTTGAAAACGCAATTACGTAAACCGATGGATGTGGGATTCATCCGACCGAGTGCGTCTCCGTGGGGAGCACTGTCTTTGTTCGTCAAAAAAAGAAGGATGGCACATTAAGACTATGTATAGATTATCGTGGTCTTAATAGTGTGACCATCAAGAACAAATATCCCCTCCCGAGGATAGATGAATTATTTGATCAACTTCAAGGAGAAACGATGTACTCGAAGTTTGATTTACAACAAGGATATTACCAACTGAAAATCCGCGAAGGAAACATTTCCAAAACGCATTTCAAACCCGATATGGACACTACGAGTTTGTAGTAATGCCTTTCGGTCCGAAATGCACCAAATTTATGGACCTAATGCATCGAGTCTTCCAACCTTATTCGGATCAATTCGTAGTGATATTCATTGATGACATACTAGTATACTCTAAGTCTAGAGAAGAGCACGAACGTCATCTGAAAATCATTTTAGAGACACTACGAGCATAAGCCGTATGCCAAATTCAGCAAGTGCGAATTTTGGCTTAGTGAAGTCGCGTTCTTGGGACATATAGTATCACCGGGATTGCAAGAGATCCTTCGAAGGTACGCATAGTGGTTGAGTGGAAACAACCCGAGTCTCAGAATTTAAATCGGGGAGTTTCCTAGACTAGCCGGATATTATCGAAGGTTTATCCAGGACTTCTCCAAGATAGCCGACCACTCACTCGACCAACCCGAAGCAAGTCAAGTTTGAGTGGAATGACAAATGCGAGGCGAGTTTCAAGAGTCAAGAAACGACTTACTACGGCTCGTCTTAGCCCTTCCAAAGGGAACCGAAAACTTTGTCGTCTCAAAGTGATGCATCAAAAGAAGGACTAGGAGCAGTGCTCATGCAGGAAGGAAAGGTTATCGCTTATGCATCACGAAAGCTCAAGCCGTATGAGGCCAATTATCCAACGCATGACTTGGAATTGGCAGCGATAGTTTTCACATTGAAGAAATGGAGACACTATCTCTACGGGTCAACATTCACGGTTTTCACGGACCATAAGAGCTTGAAGTACCTATTCTCTCAGAAAGACCTCAATCTGAGGCAACGGAGATGGATGGAGTTGATTGAGGACTATCACTTTGATATTCAATACCATCCCGGGAAAGCTAACGTCGTAGCGGACGCTCTAAGCGAAAAGGCGAGCTTAGCGGACTTATGATTCGAGAGTGGGAATCATTAAAAGAGCTGAGCAATTGGAATCTGACGAGAACCAATACTCAGATTTCATGTGCTAACATTTCAGTTACACCGAATCTGCTGAATGAGATCAAAGAAGCACAAGAGAAAGATACACATCTTCAAAAACTCAAGGAGAAGATACTTAAAGGAGAAAGATCGAATTCTCGATTGCACGAAGATGGAGTTATCGTGTTCAAATCGAGTGTGTGTACCGAATGACAAGCAGATTAGGAATAGAATCCTAGTAGAGGCACACCGCTCGAAATACACTATACATCCTGGAGGAAACAAGATGTATAAGGATTTGAAACGGAGTTATTGGTGGGTAAACATGAAGAACCAGGTAGCAGAGTTCGTTGTGAGATGTTTGACTTGTCATCGAGTAAAAGCAGAACACCAACGACCATCTGGTTTACTACAACCGTTGAGAATTCCCGAGTGGAAATGGGAACATATAACGATGGATTTCGTGACGGATCTACCAAGGACCAGAGGAGGCCATGATGCTATATGGGTAGTTGTAGACCGACTAACGAAATCTGCACACTTTTTACCCATCAAGAAAACTGATAGCTTGCAGAAACTTGCACAGACTTATATCCGAGAAATCATTCGACTGCATGGAGTACCGGTCGATATAGTATCCGACAGAGACCGAGGTTTGTCTTCAAGTTTTGGAAGTGCTTACACGAGGAATTAGGTACCTCACTAAGTTTCAAAGACAAAGAAGACATCCACAAACCGATGGACATCCGAGCGAACAATTCAAACCCTTGAAGATATGTTGCGAGCCCGCACTGGATTTTCAAGGAAGTTGAGATTCGCACTTACCATTAGCCGAGTTCGCCTACAATAACAGTTATCAGGCCACAATTGGGATGGCACCCTACGAGGCATTGTATGGGCGAAAATGTAGATCCCCACTACACTGGGAGATTGATGACCAATGGACTCCGAAAGAGAAATGAAAGTCGCCCTCGATTCCAAAGGTCGACTTAGTTCAGGAGGCCATAGAGAAGGTCAAGCTGATCAAGGAGCAGATTCGCACAGCTCAGAGCCGCCAAAAGAGTTACGCGGACAAGAGAAGAAAGGATTTGGAATTTGAAGTCGGTGATGAAGTATTTCTCAGACTCTCACCACGAAAAGGATTGATTAATCCGAAGAAAGGAGGCAAGTTGAGTCCAAGATATGTTGGACCTTACAAGATTTTACAGAGAATCGGGAAGTTAGCCTACAGACTCGAGTTACCAGCACCATATGCGGGAATGCACGATGTATTCCACGTGTCGAGATTGAAGAAGTATCAACCGGATCCCGAGCATATCATCACTTGAGACACTCCTCCTCTAATGGAAAATCTATCCTACACCGAGAGGCCAATCCGGATCATTGATCGGCCAGATCGACAGATTGCGTAAGAGAGAAATCCCGGGTTAAAGTGGTGTGGCGAGAACCCACAAATCCGAGACGAAGACGCAACATGGGAGATGGAAGAAGACATAAGGAATCAATATCCAGAACTATTCTGAAGAGAATTTGGGGACCAAATTCTTTTAAGGAGGGGAGGATGTGAAGCCCCGATTTTTCCGAAGCTATTAATTGATCATTATTGTTGTTTATACATTTGATCGACTATTTTACCGCGTCATTTTGACGGGTAATTAGTAATAATATATACATTTTGTATTTTATTTCATTTTATTTAATTATTTGTGATCATGATCTTATTTAATTCTATCCCTCATTTATGATCACTTGATTGATCATTATTACTATTTTTGTATTTATTAGTCACCTTAGAATATTAAGAGACTATTTATTTTGGAGACTTTTACCTTATAGAATTAAGATTTTGATTTAGATTAAGTGATCATGAGACTTACAGGTGATCAAGGGAATCACTAAATATTTTGGAGATTGATATATTTCATCTATTATCATCAAATTTGGGACAAAAAAAAAATATATGGAATTACCATATTGCCCTCATAGTGGACGGCCAACATGGTATTTTTGGGATAAAAATATCATCCAACTTTGTACACCTACACCATATATTAGTCATCTTGTGTATAATTATATCATTAATTCAAACATTATACACATCATCTTATACACCAATTCTTTATTATTATTTTTCCCAACTTATTCCATTCTTCCCGACATTCTCCTTATTCCTCTCAAATTCCAATTTGACCCACACTTTGACTTGCATTTTGTCTGCATGCAAGAGACAAATTGCAAGACACAATTTGATCAAAATTTTCTCTCCCTCTCTCTCATACTACACGGCCATATGGCCTATTACATACAAAAAAATTCATCTCATTTCATCTAACACATTTATCCTCTAACAAAAATCCTCCTCCTTCTCTCTAAAAACTCCCAACTTCTCTCTATTCTTCCTTTCACCTTCTTCTTCTATACTTAGAAAAATTTTCAACATTTCCTCCCTATTCTTCATAAAAATCGAACCATCATCATACAAGGTAAGAAATTTTAGCTTCAATCCATTTTTTGATATCACATTGTTCATCTCTTCCACCTTCTTAACTTAAGTTTGAATTTTGTTTGGAGGTACATTTAGAAGAACTTGAAGGTTTGAACTTGACAACATTTTGAAGAAGTACCTCAAGCTTGAAGAAGAAAATAGTAGAGAAAATTAGACTACAAGGTAAGAATTGTGTACTAGACCCCTTCTTTCCTACTCTTCCTATTTTTTTCAAATTTTAACACCCCTTTTTCATTTTTGAGAAATAGGGGCTGACCTTAGGAGATTTTGGAGTTGAGCCAAAATTTCCAATTTTTGAGCTTCAACTAGTCTCCAAACATCTACTACACAAGGTAAAGTGTAGTCCTTTTCATTCCTTATTTCCTTCTTTTTCTCCTTAATTTTTCTCTCATTTTTCTAACTCCAAATTTTGATATTTTCTTGACTTAGGGGCTGACCTAAGAAGCCTCATCCAAAAATTGTGAAATTATCCTTTTATTTCACAATTTCCAAATTTAAGGTGGGTGGAAAATTATTTTTCCAACTTTTAGGTGTTTTGATTAAATGCATGTAGAAACTTTAATCATGAGCCTTGAGATATATATAATTATGTATTGCATGTCAATTTTATATATCAAATCATGAAAATTCTCAAGAGTTTCTCAAAATTATTATTTATTGAATTTTAGGTGCATGCATGTACACTTTAATGTTTTAATTGATGAATTCTTGTATGTATTGGACATGCATGTGTATGATCTTTAAAATATATGTTTTGGATGACTTATAACCTGGAAAAGTCGAGCATAATTGATTAAATTTCAATTTTGGACTTAAAAATGCAAAAATGGAAAGTTGGTGGACTAAATTGCAAGAAAATAAAAGTTAAAGGACCCCTCTGCAAATTTCGAAATTTGGGACTGTACTCAGGTTCAAAAATGATTTTTGGACATTTTAATAAAGTTTTAAGAGTTTTAAGATAAATAAAATCAACCTTTAAAAGCCCAAGGACTAGATTGTAAAATTTTGAAAGATTAAGGGCTACTTTGCAATTTTTAAAACTGTACCAGACCTAAACTTTAAAAATTGAAATTTTTACTCTTAAGTTACTGGGAATGACACATTTTAAAAGTATTCCAAAAATCCCAGTGGTTAGGGCTTGAAAAGTAATTTTTCTAAAATTGAGGGACTAATGTGTAAAATATTAAACTTGAGGACCAAATGAAATTTCCAGGACTTATGCAGCCCATGCACCTGGAAATACTAACTTAACTATAACTTAATTATATTTTGGACCCAAGGTTCAAATTACATAACAATTGGACCCCTAAAAGCCTTAAAGGCAATTATTTTAAAATGGGACAAATATGATATTTTCAAAGGTTGAAGGACCTGCACATATTGCTTTTAAAAACTGCTTTTGTCCCAATATCCTACCAACTTAGTGACATTTTCCAAGTGGAATCACATTAAAATCCCTTCCGGTTTGTGAGTTCCGAATTTTTAAAACTTAAGGTCCGAATTGACAATTTTTACAAATTTGGGGCCAATGTGAGATTTTATAAAAACTTGACCTCAAAACTTTAAAAACCTGAATCTCTGGACAATTTGGAGAATTTAGGAACTGACCTCATAATTGTTCAAGGTCGGGGTATTTAATTATTCAATTTTTAACCCAAAAGTGTTATTTTTTACATAACAGGGCTAAATTACAATTTTCCTTTTATAAAGGACCTAACTCAAATTATTTTCTCTTTTACTAAAACAGCCCTGGACTCTCTGACTTGGAGATTTAATTTAAGTATTTTACTTTCCCAAAAAAACCTGACTTATCGGATCAATTTGACCGATTAATACCCGATCGCGGAGCGACTTCCCTCCCTTGCGAATTGAATCTATAACGGGACTTATGTCCCACCCAATCTTTCAAGATATCGAAGGTTGCTTATCCTTCCGATAATCATCTTCATCCAAAAACTCCACCAACACCATAATTGCCACTCGCGCTTTTCAAAAATTTTCCTAAACTGCTTCCTGAATCAATAATACTGATTGCTGGTTGATCACTGTAATTGTAATTACTTTCTGCTGAGTCAACTTGGTGTGTCGAGCTCACAATCCGAATGGATACGTCGGGGATGGAACCAGGCAGCTCGGCTGCTATTCCACTCTTCCCCCATCGTCCTAATCCCGCAATCGAGGGACGGAGTTTGTCCAAGGGAAGCGGGTCGTAATCGAGGTATAATCATGATTATGACGGATCCGAGCCTCGCCACTCCACCGTGGATTTTGTCTTTGCCTACGGAGCGATAAGGTGCCGGTCTTGGACCATACCGATCGGGAGTTACAAGGAAGAACGAAGGAATCATCATGTCGATCCACACGATTCCGGAGTTATCGTCCCATTTTGGTTGGCGTTACATTTCCGTATGCAACCGCTACTGTTTTGCATTGGTTGGCGCTACAAATCCGTGACGCAACCATTATTTGCCTTGCATAGGATTGGCGTTCCACTTCCGTGCGCAATCCTACCGTCTTGGATCGATTCACATAGTGCATGTGTGACCATGAATGTTTTCTTGAATCGTATAAATATACTATTGTATTATTTTATCACGACGCTTGTGAATGTGTGTGAAATCATGCATCATACCACGCGTTTTCATATAAATATTTTCTCACATTAACTATATTGCGCCACACTCGCATTACCCATCACCCCATCCACTGAGATTTTTGTCTCATCCCCACCGTTTTCTAACCTTAGATGAGGATTTCGTTGGAGATCTTTGAGCAAACCGCTCGGATTGAGACCTTGTACTACGCGCTTGTTGGATTTATCGCTTCTTGTTGTTGATTGGACTCTTTTCTTATGTTGTTGTCGGACTTTTGTATTTCATTCCATTCGGGTTTGTAATTGAGGGGCGTATGACCCTTTGACTTTAAGTTGCTACTTTGTTGATTTTCGGGTTGTAATTTGGATGACGGATTGTAGACTTTAAGTGGTAACTTGTATCTGTTATTTATTTCCGCTGCTATTTAGACTCTGTCTTATTGGGTTCTCATTGATATTTGTCTGGACTGTTGGTTCATTTGTATTTGAGTTGTGGATCGTCGTCGTGTCCCGTTTGGGGCGTGACATTTCGTATCTACGGAAGCACAAGAATTTTGAAGGCTTGGAACGAGGATCCATCCTGATAAGAAGGGATTTTATTTCTTAGTTTAGATAACTATTGATTTCAAGTTTGTCTATGAATTTATTATCAATGTTGGGTAATCTTTCGGATCCTACGGCATAATCAAAACTGTGGATTCATGTTAAATCTTGATTGATTGTTTTTTTAATTGATTTATAAGTTCAATTTTATGAATTTGAGTGCTTATTTTCTTGCTTATTATCTGATCAATAATTTGAATGACATATTTGTTAGTGCAAAATTCGGGAGAAGACAAAAATCGAATTCAGACATAAATGGGTGAAACGAATCGGGAGACCTACAACTGTTTGTGGGGAGTCATTCAATTCAAAGATTTTTTGGGAGTTAATAATAGTGGTAGCATATCGGGAGATCTACAATTGTTAATAATATACTGTTTATGCACCACCCGGGAGGGGTAATAAACTAATTTAGGAATTGAAACCATAGACTAAAACACGTGAATTGGTTTTGAAACATTGATTGGATTTAATATTGTAGAAAAATATTGAGATTATGTGCCTAGGTTTGCTTTTGTATTTGTTGAAAAGACTTGTGGAGTTCGAGTTTTTACAAAATTATTTCATTTATTTTTATTTGTTTAGATTAAATAATTATTTCTTGATTTTCGGTCGCTTCAATAAAACTGGAATACGATGTTGTTATAGCCTAAGTGTTTCATATTCAATCCCTAAAGAATACGACCTTGCTTGCCAGTATCCTATAAACTACACAGTATACTTGCAGTATTTCAAATTGTTTTTTATTTTTTGTTTTGGCATGTTTATCGCTTTGGCACGTTTAATCGCTTTTGTGTGATTTGGAATCAGAAATTCGATAAAGTACAAAAAGTTTCCTTATGATTTTACGATGAGCATTTGATTTTATGAGATGAAATAATTTTGTGAATAATGTGATGAATTGTTGAGGAGATATCTTTTACTTGTTTGGCATTGATTGAGAAAATTGGGTATTTGAGCATGTTGCGAAACATAAGCATATGAGCTTTTGTGCTTATAATTGCTTTTATAATATGCAGTCTTATTTCTTGAGTGTGTCATTCATAAATGTTAGAATTCTAGAACTTGCTTTGGTATCTTTATTGAAGCCATGTGTGTGTGAAATTTATGAAAATAATTTAAGGTCTTCTTTGTTTAGTCTACTTAGCCTAAAAAGTCTACCTATGAACTCATAATTCTCTAGTTAGCCACTTTGAGCCTTAACTCTTTATTGGCAGCCACATTTTGATCTTTAAAATTGAAAGATGATTTTTATCCCTAAAACAACTTGAGCTTATAGAAGATGAATAGTTTGGGGGAGATGTGGTAAAATCTAGAAAGAGAGAGAGAGAGAGAGAGAGAGAGAGAGAGAGAGAGAGAGAGAGAGAGAGAGAGTTGGCAAAAGAATGAGAGATGAGCAGTGCTTAGGTAAATAAAAGAATAATGAAGCTCGAGAAAGAAAGAAAAATTCTAGAAAAAGAAAAGAGAAAAATCGAGCAAAGAAGAAAAAGGAGAAGAAAAGAAAAATTCTAAAAATTTTGAAATATTGAGATCTTCAGGTTACGAAAAAACAAAAATAAAAAGGCAAAATGGTCTAAGAAAGAAAAATGTGAAAAATGGTGGAGTTGAGTAGAAAGTAAAAATATCTTGAAAGAATGATTTTAGATAAAATTGGGTTGGTGAATTGAAAGTCTGTGTACTTAAATTATATTTGCTCAAGTCAAGTCACTTAATCCAAATTTTCCCTACCCTTACCAAGGAGCCTATATTACAACCAAATGAAAGTCCTTTTTGATTCTTAAATTGTGCTCACAAAAGTGGTAAAGATGTTAGGCGATTTGCAAGCCTATGGTAGTTTTAAATTCAATGAATTGAATTGAGAGTAAACACTTACCATACACTTTGAGAGATAAGTGATACACTACTTTCACGTGAGTCGCGATGTCAAGTATCCGAGAGAGTATTAATTATGCCGAACTTGTGAATGATGACTTTTTGATAATGAATTGCACAGTTTACTTAGATATGGAGTCAAATGAAGCTGAATGTTTATAGTGTTCTTGTGTTTTCTATGTTCCCTTGATTTTATTTTTCTTAATTTGCTCGAGAATGAACAATGGTTTAAGTTTGGGAGATTTTGATAAATGTAAAATTTACGTGCATTAAAGGGCTTATTTTACTACATAATTGATGCATTTTGCACGTATATTCAATGTATTTTACTTGGTTTCCTTAGAAGGGCATGATATTGCGTATTATTGTAACGTTTTACAGGAAACTGAGCTTAAATGGAAAGATATCAGTTGGAAGGCCCAGACACGTTCGACGAGTGCAAAGAGAAGATCGAAAAGATGAAGAAAATGGATGAAAGCAAATCACACGATCAGCCGTGTGGGGTGACAGGACTGTGTGATCTCTCATGTGAACGACCATGTGAAGTGTTCGGGAGAAAACAGAGACAGAGATGTGTTACACGGTCTGCCCGTGTGGGGTGGCCGTGTGAACTGACATGGCCCATGCGATGTGTTTGCGTCTGATTTTGAGTCCTTTTCCCATCAGAACTCTACAAATGATCCCTAAAAGCACCTATATAAGGGGAACCAAGGCCTTGCACGAAGATATATGATATTACACCATAAAATACAATACAATACACAAGATTACACAAATCAAAGGTCTTCTGAGAGAGGAGGGCTAGGTTACGAAGAGCACCACAAGGCCTTTCGCATCTACAGAAGTACAAGAGTTTCGAAGGCTTGGAAGGAGGATTCATCCTTGTTTGATACATGTTTTTATCTTAATTTTGATGATTTTATTTTGTCACCAAAACATTGCTTTTAAAGGTTGTCCAAATACTCCTAAATGATTTAAAATGATTTTAATATTTTTTGGAGTATTTCCTCAAGTTTATTTTTGATAATAATGGACAACACTTTTAATGATTTTATATCAATGGATTTTTCACTCCTAAACAAGGTTCCTAAATGTTGTCTAAATACTCTCGATTGGTTTAAAATGTTTTTACTAAATTTTGGAGTATTTAAGGTTTTATTTTCGACAAAAAAATTGGACAACATTTACCTCGTGGTCGACCGGTCGCCCTATAGGGCAACCCGTACACAAAGATGTTTTTAGAAACAAAAATGAGACGGAAGGAAAAACAAGCGGGGTCGGCCGTCCGCATCACGGGCGTCGACCGTCCGGTCGGCCACGGCCGCCCAATGGCCGGCCGGTACTGCAAGTTTCATTGTTGAAACAGACTTAACCTCTTCGTATTTTTGGTTAGGGGACCGGTTGAGGCAGTGGTCGACCGGTGAAGCCTCGTCGGCCGACCTAATACCTGTTGTAATTTTCAAAGTGTTCTCATTTTCTCTTATTTTTGTGCGACCGGTCACCCCGTGTATTGACAAAAAAAATATGACCGTTTGACAATGAGACACATTTCCTTAAATTGTGGGATTGATTTCTAACACTATATTCTTGATTTTAATTGTATTTTTCTGTAGATTTTCAATCCCCAAGAGGAGCCTATGCTTGATCAATCATCTCCTATAAATAGAGGAAGTTTTGGAGCAACCAATACAACAATTGAGATACAACACAACAAGATACACTTCAAGCAAACACTTGGTCTTTCATTGTTATTATTCTTGTTGTAAAATTGCCTAGCTATTCACTTTCACATTCTTGAGGTCTAGGCTATTCTTGATTACACTTGCACTCAATTGTATTATTCAATTATCGAGTTGTAATCTTGAATTTGTGGTCGTCATTCAAACACAAGATATCCTTGTGAGTGTTCTTGTGGTAAGAACACACTTGGGTGAACTAAGTGTTAGGTGTAAGAAGATTGTGGTAATCTTCTTGTTGAGGTGTTGAAGAGTGTGGTGCTCTTCAAGGTGAAGATTGTGGTAATCTTCACAAGGTGCCGTTTGAAGATTGTGGTAATCTTCAAGAAGAGATTGTGGTAATCTCAAAGGTGGTGTTGAAGATGAGTGTGGTGCACTTCAAGGTGTTGTAAGTTGAATTTGTATTAATTTTGGTAATTAATAAAATTCTTTTTCTTTTTCGAAATCCATCCCTGGATATCTTTGGGGTGGTAGAGGATTAGGCCCTAGGTGGGTTGAACCTCTTTAAATCGCCGTGTGTTGTTTATATTCCGCACCTTTCTTATTGTATTTGAGCATTCGGTTTTAAAAAGAGGGCGAAATCGAAAAGATGGAGATAATCTATTCACCCCCCTCTAGATTATCGTAGCCGCTTGGACTTACAAGTGGTATCAAAGCCAAACTCTTTGGCAAGCTCGTTTCACATCGCGAGTGAAGAGAAACGATCGACGACTCTGACGAAGCTCATCTATCCGCACCTCCACCACCAAGCCACCACTATTTGATTCCAAGAATTTTAATTTTTGGAAAGAAAGAATGGAATGCTATCTACAAGGTTGCGGGTTCGACATTTGGAACACCGTCATTAATGGAGAATCCATTCCGACGAAAGATACACTATACACCTCAAAAGGCTTCAAAAAGCTCAATGATGAAGAAAAGAAAATCATCTCCTTAAACGGTAAGGCTTTAAATATTTTGTATTGTTCATTTACTAATTTAGAATATGAACATATTGTAGGAATAAAGTCGGCACATGAAGTATGGCAAAAATTAGAAGCCATCTATGGAGTATTTGCAAATGAAAGGAGTCAAACAAAAGCATCTACTTCTCAAGATCATACAAGCTCAAATCTAAGGAATAAGCCTCCTACAACTTCCAATTATGAAGAAGTTGAATATTGTTTTATGGGCATCAATGAAGAAAATGAGGTATGTCTTAAACCCTCTACTTCCTATGATATTGTCATTCAAAATGATTATAGTGATTTACAAAATGATTATGATGAACTTCAAAATGAATTCCAAAGCTTACTTGTTAGATACAAAAATTTGAAAAAGGAATTCAATATTTTGAAAAATGATAAGGATAGTTTATTTACTTCTTATGAATCACTTTCATGTGCTCACACCACCACACTTGACAAGGTTAGAAACCTTGAAAAGAAAATAGTACTCTTGTTGAGAATATTGATTGCATGAAAAAGGATTTATTAAAATCCAACTTGAGTACCAATAAAATGTCCAATATTGTTGATATTCATAAGTGTGATAAAGGACTTGATCATAAGCCTAATGTTGTTAATCATATGAAAAAGGATCAAGTCACTATGCATATTGGTCATTATGCTCCTAGAATTATTACTTGTTTTTATTGTGGCAAAAAGGGTCATACGGCTAATTCTTGTCGGGCTAGAAATAGCTCTAAATATTGTTGGAGACCTAAAAGTCTCAAAGCTAATCTTAAAGGACCCAAACACATAAGGGTACCACAAAACAATGTGCTATTAGGTACCCGGCAAAGCAAAAATTAAAGAAAATTCATGCCACCAAGAAAACATCAAATGAACGTTTCATTTGATCAAAGAAGGAGAAACTACTCTCAACAAAGCCAATTTCCAAGAAGAGCGTATAATCAAAAATGGGAAGAACACAATCCTTGGAAATGGCAAAGACATCATCAACAAGATGATTTTCAAAGAAGAAGAAACCATCAACCATGGGAAGATAACCAATCTTGGAAATGGAGAAGTCATCATCAACAAAGTGACTTCTCAATGGGAAGATATCATCAACAATGGGAAAGACACAACCCATGGAAACGGCATAATTGGTAAACCGTATCTCCCCATTTGTATATGCATTTTATTTTTAATTCTATGCATACTTTTTGTGTCTTAAATTGCAAAATGTATCTTCAAGTATTTATTTTTAATATAGGTCTCTTATATATTTATGAGTTTCAAAATTTTTAAAAGAGACCTTGCATGACTTTCTAAAACTCTTGAGCATTTTATTAGACTTATGTGGCTTATTATCTCTTATGAAATCTTATAGCATAAGCTCTTTTATATTACTTGCCTACACTTGTATTTTCTATGCAAATGTTGTCTACGAATTGTGTAGGATACATATTTCATACTCATTGGCTATTACGTCATCAAGTTTCTTAAACCATCGAGGTATGTCTACTCGTATTTTTCTTTAAACTCGATTTTATGCTTATGCACATATATTTCAAGATATTTCATTTTGATCCCTTAAGTGCCCCTAATTGATCTTGCAAATATTTTCTTTTAAAAGGCACTACGTGTTTAGTCTCGATTTTATCGTTTATATGTTTTCCCAAAACCCATATTTGTTGGATATAGTCCAAACTTATATTTTTGCAAAATTTTAAAACTTTTGGGGTGAAAAATCGATTTTTGGAAAACTCTGGGAGAAAGAAAAATCACCTGGGACGGTCAAAGCAGGGGCGACCGGTCGCCCTGCACATCGACCGGTCGCTCCCTACCTCGACCGGTCGCCCAGGCCAATTTTTCAGGTTTTAAACGTTCTGTCCTCAGCTCTTGAAACAGACTCTAAAAATCATCCCCAAACCCTATTGTGCGAAAACCATCCCCTTTCTTCTACAATCTTCAATTCTTCATCAATCCTTGAAATTTTTCTTGCTAACTCGCTTCTTTTTGCAAGAACTTCACATATATGGCACCTCCAAGAAATTCTACCGAACGAAATCCTCAAAAGAGGAGAAGGAGGCAAAGGGGTGAATCTTCTTCCAATCCACAACAAGATAATATTCTACAAGGAGACTATCAAAATCGGCTTACGGAAGAGGAGATTGCCGAATTAAGAGCCGGGGTTTCAAAATCGAGCATTCATTGGGACTCTAGTAAGTTATCACTCCTCTACGAGCCTCCCTCTAGAGCTAATAGATTTCGATTTTTAAATAAACTTGCGGAGGAACATTATGAGAATATTGGATTGAATGATAAGAAAATTGCGTGCACCCGTATGGTTCGTTTTCAAGCATTTCATGATGAATTTCCGGATATTAGAGCTTATTTTGAAATTCAAGGATGGGTTTCACTTTGGGATAATCCGTGTTTGCACTATGATGACGAGCTTATAAAACTTTTCTATGCAAATATGTGGATGGTTGATGCTACGATAGATAATCCTTTGGAACTTCACACATTTGTTAATGGTAGGCATTTTTCATGGACATTGGCCGATATTTGTGATCACTTTAACGTGCCAAATGATGGAGTAGTCAATGTGGATTGCGCCCATTGGGATGATAACATTTTCGGTGTTTCACTAGATGATGTGAAAACCTTTTTAGGAGTATATCCCGAGTGACATACTCGGCAATGCCGCCAAATTATCGGATTATATCTATCATTTGCTCTATTGTGGTTGTGGAAAGGAAGTAAAACTTCCAAGTAATCTCGAACTCTTTCTCACCTATAAGATTGTTCGAGGAGAAAGAGTAAATTATGGGGCAATTTTTGTATATTGCTTATTGGAATCTAGAAAGCTTACCAAGAAGAAATATACATTGGGAAATTTGATTTGCCGACTCTTATACTTATCGGGATACCCGGAAAAATGAAATGAATACCGAAATTCGTCACAATGATTTTGATAATGCCAATATTCTACAAATGGTAAGAATGCGGACACATTTACCACGGGTTCCTACCAAAGCCGCTAGGGGACGTGCCCGACATCAACAACAACCTCGGGATGATTTCTTTAATGACAATGAGGTTGAAAATATTGGAAGAAGTGAGTTTGATGAACAAGGAGATGATGTGGGAAATGAAGAGGAAAATGAAGAAGAAAATGTGGGAAATGAACAAGAAATTAGGGAGGAAGAAAATGAGGAAGGAGATGAAGACGAGTTGGATGTTGAAGATCTAAATCTCAAAGAGAGAATGGCCAAAGTGGAAAGAGAAACATTTAGAGATGTGGCCTCTCTTAGAAAAGAGCTCCGGGTTGTGAAAAAGGAAAATTCTAGTTTGAAGAAGTCAATTGGCAAATTGAAGAAATTCATCAAGGACCTCATACCCGGAACTTGCTTCTCTTCGGACGAAGATTGATATCCCCACCCCCTTTACTTTCTAGCATTTTCATTAATGTTGCCTTGTATTTTGATAAACTTTTGTAAAACTCATTTGTACTAATGATATTTGCTTGTTTTTCTTAAAGGGTTAAAATTGCAAGTTGATAATGACTGGTGAATGATCATGACTTTGATGGAGTATTTGATGGTAAAAATACTCTAAAGCATTGTTTGATAATTGGTATGAAGTACTTGATGGTAAAAGTGCTTCTTTTATTGCTTTGTTCATTATGCTTAGTTGGATATGTTGGGACATTTGATACATGTATTGTGTAAGGCATGACTTATTACTTGGTAGATGTTCTTATTTTTGGCATTTGTAATGCCTTGATCATTCTTAGCTTATCTCAATTGGGTTGAACCCTTGAGAATCTACTTTGAGCTCCTTACTTGATGAACTATTGTTGCATTTGTTGCATATGATCTTTTTTGAGCTTTGGAATGAGGTTGATTGATGATATGAAAATTTTTGGCTTGAACCATTTACAAAGGTTATATACAACCTCTTCTATTTTTAACGCACACAAGGTGTTTGTTGAAATGTCGCAATGAAACTTTCAACTTCTACATGATTCTCTTGCTTCAAAATGTCGTAAAATCTTTTTGAAATCATGTTTTTAGCATACTAATGAGCTTATGGATCTTTTATGTTTCTATTCTCTAATTTTCCTTGGATTACTATGCTTTAATAGCTCAACGGTTTTTAAACCGTCCCTTTGGCGCACTTTGATATTATTATATGGTGTTTTCACCATCCTAACATTCTTTTTGATGATTCCAAAGGGGGAGAAAAACAGGATATTGGCTCATTAGCTCAAAGAAGCTAATAAAAGCTTGTCATAAAAGCTATAAGCTATGGCTCATAAAAGCCATAAGTTGTGATTTGTTCTTAGTCCAATTGTTGCTTGATGGACTTATAAAATTGATTAATGATGTTTTGTGACAGGGGGAGCTTATAAGTTTTTGAGCAATATTGTAAAAGCTAAAGCTTCTAGCTTAATAGATAATTGCTTTTACATTATTCTTGATATGCTTGTTGATAGGGGGAGCTTGTGCTTATTATTGGAAAATATTTACTCCCTACTTGGTTGCTTTAATATTTTTGAAAATTTTGGTTGCTTCCAAACGGTCAAATGTTTTTACCGGAAAATCATTTCTAAAATTGCTTTCTTAGTTTGTGTAAAAATTGTTTTGGTTTGTAATCATCAAAAAGGGGGAGATTGTTTGATACATGTTTTTATCTTAATTTTGATGATTTTATTTTGTCACCAAAACATTGCTTTTAAAGGTTGTCCAAATACTCCTAAATGATTTAAAATGATTTTAATATTTTTTGGAGTATTTCCTCAAGTTTATTTTTGATAATAATGGACAACACTTTTAATGATTTTATATCAATGGATTTTTCACTCCTAAACAAGGTTCCTAAATGTTGTCTAAATACTCTCGATTGGTTTAAAATGTTTTTACTAAATTTTCTGAGTATTTCTCGGTTTTATTTTCGACAAAAAAATTGGACAACATTTACTCCTCGTGTCGACCTGGCCGCCCTATAGGGCAACCCGTGCACGAAGATGTTTTTAGAAACAGAAAATGAGACGGAAGGAAAAACAAGCAGGTCGGCCGCTTCATCAGGCGTCGATCCGGTCGGTCGGTCGGCCGCGCCAAATGGCCGACCGGTACACTGCAAGTTTCATTGTTGAAACAGACTTAACCCCTTCGTATTTTTGGTTAGGGGACCGGTTGAGGCAGTCGGCCGACCGGTCGGCCTACGTCGACCGGTCGCCTGTTGTAATTTTCAAAGTGTTCTCATTTTCTCTTATTTCTGTGCGACCGGTCACCCCGAGTATTGACAAAGAAAATATGACCGTTTGACAAATGAGACACATTTCCTTAAATTGTGGGATTGATTTCTAACAGACTATATTCTTGATTTTAATTGTATTTTTCTCAGAGATTTTCAATCCCCAAGAGGAGCCTATGCTTGATCAATCATCTCCTATAAATAGAGGAAGTTTTGGAGCAACCAATACAACAATTGAGATACAACACAACAAGATACACTTCAAGCAAACACTTGGTCTTTCATTGTTATTATTCTTGTTGTAAAATTGCCTAGCTATTCACTTTCACATTCTTGAGGTCTAGGCTATTCTTGATTACACTTGCACTCAATTGTATTATTCAATTATCGAGTTGTAATCTTGAATTTGTGGTCGTCATTCAAACACAAGATATCCTTGTGAGTGTTCTTGTGGTAAGAACACACTTGGGTGAACTAAGTGTTAGGTGTAAGAAGATTGTGGTAATCTTCTTGTTGAGGTGTTGAAGAGTGTGGTGCTCTTCAAGGTGAAGATTGTGGTAATCTTCACAAGGTGCCGTTTGAAGATTGTGGTAATCTTCAAGAAGAGATTGTGGTAATCTCAAAGGTGGTGTTGAAGATGAGTGTGGTGCACTTCAAGGTGTTGTAAGTTGAATTTGTATTAATTTTGGTAATTAATAAAATTCTTTTTCTTTTCGAAATCCATCCCGGATATACTGGGGTGGTAGAGGATTAGGCCCTAGGTGGGTTGAACCTCTTTAAATCGTCGTGTGTTGTTTATATTCCGCACCTTTCTTATTGTATTTGAGCATTCGGTTTTAAAAAGAGGGCGAAATCGAAAAGATGGAGATAATCTATTCACCCCCCCTCTAGATTATCGTAGCCGCTTGGACTTACAATCCTGACAAGAAGGGGTTTTCTTTCTTAGTTTAGATAACTATTGATTTCAAGTTTGTCTATGAATTTGTTATCAATGTTGAGCTAATATTTCGGATCCTAGGGCATAATCAAAACTGTGGATTCATGTTAAATCTTGATTGATTATTTTCTTAATTGGTTTATGTGTTCTATTTTATGAATTCGAGTGCTTATTTTCTTGCTTATTATCTAATTAATAAGTTGCATGCCATATTTGTTAGTGCAAAATTTCGGAGATGACGGAAATCAAATTTAGACATTAACGGGTGTAACGAGTCGGGAGACCTACAACATTTTGTGGGGAGTCATTCAATTCAAAGAGCTTTTGGGAGTTAATAATAGTTGTAATGTATTGAGAGATCTACAATTGTTACTAATATACTGTTTATGCATCCCCCGAGAGGGGGAATAAACTAGTTTAGGAATTGAACCCATACAAACACATGAATTGGTTTTGAAACATTGATTGGATTTAATATTCAAGAAAAATGTTGAGATTATGTGCCTAGGGTTGCTTTCGTATTTGTTGAAAATACTTGTGGAGTTCGGGTTTTTACGAAATTATTTCTTTTATTTTTATTTGTTTAGATTAAATAATTGTTTCTTGATTTTCGGTCGCTTCAATAAAATTAGAATACGATGTTGTTATAGCCTAAGTGTTTTATATTCAATCCCTAAGAAATACGATCTTGCTTGCCATTATCCTATAAACTACACAGTACACTTGCCGTATTTCAAATTTTGTTTATTTTTTATTTTGGCATGTTTATCGCTTTAGCACGTTTAATCGCTTTTGTGTGATTTGGGATCAAGAATTCGAAAATGTACAAAAGGTTTCCATATGATTTTACTATGAGCATTTGATTTTATGAGATGAAATAGTTTTGTGAATAATGTGATGAATTGTTAAGGAGATGTCTTTTACTTGTTTGGCATTGATTGAGAAAATTGGGTATTTGAGCATGTTGCGAAAAATAAGCATGTGAGCTTTTGTGCTTATAACTGCTTTCATAATATGCAGTCTTATTTTTTCTTGAGTGTGTCATTCATGAATGCTAGAATTCTAGAACTTGCTTTGATATCTTCATTGAAGCCATGTGTGTGTGTGTGCAATTTTTGAAAATGATTTAAGGCCTTCTTTGTCTAGTCTACTTAGCCTAAAAAGCCTACCTATGAACTCATAATTCCCTAGTTAGTCACTTTGAGCCCTAACTTTTTATTGCCAACCACATTTTGATCTTTAAAATTTAAAGATGATTTTTATCCCTAAAACTACTTGAGCTTATAGAAGATGAAAAGTTTGCGGGAGATGTGGTGAAATCTTTTAAACAAAAGAGAGGGAGAAAGTTGGCAAAAGAATGAGGGATGAGCAGTGCTTAGGTAAAGCTCGAAAAAGAAAGAAAAATTCTGGAAAAAAAGAGAGAAAAATCGAGCAAAGAATAAAAGGAGAAAAAAAAGAAAAATTCCAAAAATTTTGAAAAATTGAGAGCTTGAGGCTAAAAAAAATAAAAGGAAAAAGGCAAAAAGGTCTAAGAATGAAAAAGGAGAAAAACGGTGGAATTGAGTAGAAAAGGGAAAATATCTTGAAAGAATGATTTTAGATAAAATTGGGTTGGTGAATTGAAAGTCTGTGTACTTAAATTATATTTGCTCAAGTCAAGTCACTTAATCCAAATTTTCCCTACCCTTACCAAAGAGCCTATATTACAACCAAATGAAAGTCCTTTTTGATTCTTAAATTGTGCTCACAAAAGTGGTAAAGATGTTAGGCGATTTGCAAGCCTATGGTAGTTTTAAATTCAATGAATTGAATTGAGAGTAAACACTTACCATACACTTTGAGAGATAAGTGATACACTACTTTCACGTGAGTCGCGATGTCAAGTATCCGAGAGAGTATTAATTATGCCGAACTTGTGAATGATGTCTTCTTGATTGATTGTTAAATCTTAATTATTTCGGATCCTAGAGCATAATCAAAACTGTGGATTCATGTTTAATCTTGATTGATTTTTTTCTTAATTTATATATGTGTTCTATTTTATGAATTCGAGTGCTTATTTTGTTGCTTATTATCTGATCAATAATTTGCATGTCATATTTGTTAGGGAAAAATTCGGGAGATGTGTTCTAACAAAGATGAAAATCGAATTCAGACATAAATGGGTGTAACGAGTCGGGAGACCTACAACTGTTTGTGGGGAGTCATTCAATTCAAAGATCTTTTGGGAGTTAATAATAGTTGTAACATATCAGGAGATCTACAAGTTTTATTACTCCATTGTTTATGCGCCGCCTAGGAGGGAAAACATACTAATTTAGGAATTGAAACCATAGAAACACATGAATTGGTTTTGAAACATTGATTGGAATTCATATTGAAGAAGCATGTTGAGATTATGTACCTATGATTGCTTTCATATTTATTGAAAAGACTTGTAGAGTTCGAGTTTTTACAAAATTATTTCTTTTATTTTTATTTTTTTATTATTTCTTAAAACTTATTGATTTTCGGTCGCTTCAATAAAATTGAAATACGATGTTATTATAGCCAAAGTATTTCGTATCCAATCCCTGAGGAATACGACCTTGCTTGCCATTATCCTATAAACTACACTGTACACTTGCAGTATTGATATCCATATAATTTTTGGTGAACACGGTCCTCCAGAGATGGCGTTCACTATCCTCTGTTCGTCCATATGTTCCAGAAGCTGTGAACGTCTTAGTATCGTTCTCACAGACGGCGCCCAAATGATGCTTCTTTTTTCTGTTGATCACTCCAGGATTCTGATAAAAGAAAATACTTTTTCTCTAGTGGCTGGAAATCTTCTATGGTGGGAACTTGGGATTATCCTAGGGAGGCCCCTTCGACGCTTAATCAGCATGGTGAATGGGAGAAAATTCGGACCATAAATAAAAATACTCAATGTGAATTATGCGAATTGCCTCATGGCCGCATTGAAGAAGTGGGACGTGGACCGGATCTTGGCCTCGTGGCTGGATGATTTTATCTGTAGCCCATTAGTTAATAGATAATATTGGGAAATTAATGAGATTAAATAAATGCATAAATTAAATAATAATAATAATAATAATAATAATAATAATGAAAAGACTTTTTTGCCCAAAATAAATCAATTAGTAAATCGTTTCTTCCGATGGCTTAGATCAGTCCCCACATTCTCCGCTATGATATGGGTCCAATTTGATTCAAGCCCTAATATATATAAGTCTAGTTCTATTGAATATTCATTGAACAAGTAGCATATGTGCAGTAACATATATCTATTTATGCAATATATTAAAAGTAAACATGCAACATCATGCATATGCGCTAATAATAAATAAATTTGCATCATCTTCTTCGAGACAATTTCCAGTTTTAACAGTTTGATGTTTACGTATCAGATTGTAGTTCACCATGGATGTGTATTTCCATTATGTTGTTTGTTGATGTTTGTTCTAGAATTGATGAGGTTTTCTCGATAAGAATTGAAGTCATCTTCTACGCTTCTTAGCGACAATCTACTTTCTGTAGTTTTTTTGTTTCTCTGTAAATTTTAGCAGAGAATGATAATGGCGTGGGAAAGAAGAACTGCAGCGTTTGATTTGAGATAAGGTGAGATTATAGATGTAATCGATAATCTATTAGGGAAAGATCGTGATTGATTCCCTTCCTTCAATAACCGTTTCTTGTTATAATTAGATTACAATTTAGATGTGTTTTGATTTTGATACCCTTAAGTAGATTAAATTAAATATTTAATGTAATAGTAATTAATTTAATCTTAGCCTTTGATTATTATGGGGGGATGGCTGAGATGAGTCCCTACGGTCTCACCTAAGGCCCTAGTCTCACTGGATCATCTCCATATATATATATATATATATATATATATATATATGTTACCTAACTATAATAGGTAAATGTTACCTGCTAGTGGATTTTCTTTAATTCAAACTTTCAAATTTTAAAAAATAATAGAATATTATTCATGTTAAAAAAATGAGTTTTAAGTTTTATACTTTAATTTTTATTTAAATTGTTAATTTCATATTTTGGAATTAGAAAACTATTTCGTTCAAATATTTTACTAAAACAATGTTTTACTAAAACTATTTCGAAACAAATATTTTTTTCTATTTCTTTTTCTGGTTTAAGTTACTTATTGATTTTAAAAATACAAAAAAATTATAAGAATCACATTTAGTTATTGGAAATATATTTAATTCAAATATAAATAAAATAAAATTAGTTTACAATATCAAATAATTTAATAATTTATAAATATAGGAATTATTTTTAAAATGTAGAAAAATATTATTAAAATATTTCATAATTCTAACTAATGGTATACTTAAATATTATATTTATAAATATTAACAAAATATCCATATTTTCAAAGAGTTTAAATGGCTATTCAAGTTTTTAAAATATTAACATAAATATTATTTTAATTTCTATTTCTTTATATTTTTCTTTTGTATTAATCAACATTTTATATATACACATATACATTAATAGAACATATGCTACATATATATATATATATATATATATATATGTGTGTGTGTGTGTATAGGTATTGGTTCAAATGAGACCAATATCCTATGGTGAGAATGTAGGGATTCATCTGGTGCGTTTATTCTTATTTTTTGAAGGGGTTGGATTAATCTAATATTTAAGGTAATTTTAAAGCTAAAAAACGTTTAAAAGAATATTATGGTAATTATACATATGGACCGGTTTTTTAAATAAGGTAAGTATTGTAAATCCCATTAAATTCGGCAGGAGTGATAAATGGAGTATCTTTTGGCATATCCAAGATTCATGGAATTATGGATATTGATTGATGGATTCAGATTAAAGGAGATAAATTCTCGATATTCTTAGTTTGAGGAGATAACTTTTGGGCATATAATTTGATTTTAATTTCCACATTTCATTGTATTGGTTTTGCCTACATTATTGGTGTAATCATGCAGGAGATTTTTAAACTAATTATGCACCATTCCGTAAGAATATATGTATTAAAGGTTCATTAAATATGCATAGTTCGTAAACATAAATATGTAGTAAATTCAAACTAAGCATGTATTATTATTATGCTAAATATTCAACAATCATAAACTAATTGTGCATTATCATTAGTGTAACCATGTAGAAGACTTAGACTAAATATGCTCTATTTATTAAGAATATGTGCGTTAAACATAAACTAAATATGTATTGTTGTAAATCTAAATATGAAGTAAAATTAAACTAAGTATACATCATTTGTATGCTAAATATGCAACAAAATTATACGCATGCTAAATATGCAACAAAATTACACTAAAATATGCATTATTCCTTAACTTTTTTATAATGCTTTGCTAATAAAATCACGATAAGCATGCATCATTCTTAGTGTAATTATGCATCTGGATTAATCTAATTATGCATCATTCATTAACACTATATCGTTACAATTATACTATTTTTTCCTCGTTAGATTGAATATGTTGTAAAATCACATTAAGTATGCATCATTGTTATTCTAATTTTGCATCAGACGTACAGTAAATATGCATTATTTTTCATAACTTTTTTTATGATGTCTTGTTACTAAAATCACGATAAGAATGCATCATTCTTAATGTATATATTCATTAGGATTCATCTAAATATTCATCATTCGTTAACAATATATGCATTACAATTCTACTTTTTTTTCTTTGTTTGTTAGTCTACATATGCTGTAAAATCACACTAAGTATGCATCATTATTATTCTAAATGTGTAACAGATGTACACTAACTATGCATTTCACTTTATATTCGTAGAAATCAACGCAAACAGACACAAAACAATGATTGTGCGATTATTATGGATTGAAAAAAATTTAAGCATATAGTAATTTATTAATTATTTATTAGAGTTCTACACAAGCAATACTTTTGACGGTTTTATTGCATTGTAATCAAAACTGGATCTATAGTAGTTTTTGTATTAATTGTGGAATATTTCTTCATTTTGTATGGTGTTCATAGTTGCAGTTTCTCTATTCTCTGCAATTTCTTCAATTCTGCATTGGGGCGAGAGAGAGAGAGAGAGAGAGAGAGAGAGAGAGAGAGAGAGAGAGAGAGAGAGAGAGAGAAACGATTGTTATGGCTATTTCCGTTGGATTGCTATTTGTTTGAAATGTGATTGATATCAGTGATATTACTTCCATTTTTATCTAGCTATTTTAATGGTAAGTTTTTTACACCATATTGTTATTTTACCTTGTTACCCTTTTGTGATTAAATTAATTATTTAATATTTTATATTAATTATAATCTTAACCGTTGATTGGTTGATGGTAGTGGTTAGGATTATTCCTTACAGTCTCACCCCAAGAGATGGTCTCACAAGAACCAACCGCTATATATATATATATATAACATAATATATATACAATATATAAGAAGTCAACGACGTGGCCCGACGAGTGGAAACACTGATGGTGGCTTCACAATTTAAATAAATATTTAAAAGTATAAAATTAAAACTCATTTTTTGAAATCATGAATAATATTATTTTATTTTTAAAATTTATTTAAAGTCTCAATTAAAGAAAAAAATTTACTCTTTTCAAATATTAAAAATTGCTATCCATATATTGAATAGATTTTTTTTATAATTTTTTTGAAATATATATCTTAAATTTTTATTAATTTTTGCCAATAAAAGAAGAATAATATTAATTGGCCAAGTTAAAACTCATTTGTTTATCATGAATAATATTCTATTATTATTTAAAAAAATTTAATGTTTGAATCGAAGAAAATCCACTAGCAGGTAACATTTTCCTGTTATAGCATGTAACGGGGCTAAAATGACGAATTTCATCCATTTAAAAGAATGAACTCTAAGTCGAGAAAAAAAAAAGACCAAATATCCGAGAGACTCCACCTAGAGGACTAAAAATATAATTTTGCCGATGAAATTATATATAGTCTTGTTTGGTTTCATTTTCAAGTCTTCATTGTCATTTCTCTATTCGCAAAATGGAATTATGTTTTTTTTAATTTGTTTTTATTGGAAATCACCATTATCTCTTCTCATTTTCCATAACATAACATTTCAAATCTATAAAATCTTAGTTTCATTTATTTATCCAAATATTATTTCAATTTTCACACGACAACCAATAAAAAAAATATACTATATACATGAAAGTGGAGACTAATCAGCCAAAGCAACTCATTGGATCTCCTTAATGAACGGCTTAGCTCTGATTCTCGTTTTCTCCTATAATCTCACAGCGCTTCTTTTACTTCTGCCCTTATCTTTTTTTTTTCTCAAACGATGTGGGATTTCATAAACTCAAAAGAAGTTACAAGCCTAGTGTCAACTGACACTCTCCATATGGTTTACAACCTACCACCATAATGGATAACAGGGGAGTATCTAGACATAATTCTCCCCCTCAGAAGCCACACTCAAATTGACCAAAACACAGGGCAAAGTTCATACAACAGAAACAAAGCAACAATGTCCAAATAGGTGTTTTAACAGATAAATGTCCTCTGATATTGTCGAGCTGCTCACACGAAAGGTTGATTGTTCTCTAGCTTCCAAACAGTATCAATGGCATCTATCTCAATGACAATTTTTGACCAAGATTCTTTATGTGTCTTGACCATTGCCCATCTTATCGCCCACAACAAGGAAGTTGTGTTTGATGTCTGTTGCTCTAGCCAAGCACTCCAGTTTGCTACAACAATATCTTGATCATTCTTCACACTGCAATTAATCTGGTAATTTCCCCAGTCCTGAAGCAAAGTACTGACATGAAGGGAAAAATGTCCTACTTTGGAAGCTTCAGGTCGGTCCATTACCTTTTCTGATGCATTGTGCTTAGCAGGAAACGCTCTGGGATATGTATGCTTATTCATTGACTTAAGTTCCATCCATTCCGAGAAAGCCAATTCTACGATCTCTTTTTCCGATTTCTGAATATTTTGGAATACCCATAAATTTCTTGCCTTCCATAACCACCATAGGATGTAGGTTGACAGTTGAATTCTATCCACAACATTCTCAGCTTTCATAAGGCAAATATGAGACCACCATCTGGAGAATGAGAATGATGGATCGCCTATGTTTTCCCATGAAACAAAAATTTCCACACAAGTTGAGCTCTGAGACAGTGAAATAAAATATGGTCCAAACTTTCAGCAAACTCTCCACACACCTGGCACATGGGATCCGTCTTGATTCCCTTCTTGAGTAGTTGTTCTTTCGTAGCAAGGGTGTTATGCCAACATCGCCAAATAAAATGCTTGATCTTTCCTTTTATCTCCATTTTCCATGTTTTCTTCCACATTTTAGCTTCAAGTTCCCTATTCTTGCTAGATTCTGGCCCAACGTGTAGGATCCTCGATCTTGTCAACGCTGCCTTATAGCATGATTTCGTTGTGAATTGGCCTTTGGGATCGAAGTGCCACACCAGCCTGTCCCTGCACCCTGTAAGACTAATTGGAATCTTGAGAATACATTCAGCATCATAAGCAGTAAAAGTTTTAGTGATAAGTTCCTTGCTCCAGCACATGTTATCCCCATCAATAAGCTCTCTAGCCCACATAATATCGAATTCCCCCATTCCCTGACCAGTAGGTTTGAAATTGTGGGTATCAGGTATCCAAGGGGAGTACCAAACTTGAATAGATTTGTCATCCCCTACTTGATACCTAATCCCCATTTTAAGAGTATCCCTAGCAGCAAGCCAACATCTCCAGAGCCACGAATCACCGTTTTTTGGAGACACCTCAAACAATTTCTTCTTGTACATATATTTGCCTCTAATGACCTGGCTCATTAAAATGTTAGGCTTGGTGACCACTCTCCAGAGTTGCTTAGCCAGCAGAGAGTCATTGAAAAGGCAGATATCTTTAAACCCCATCCCACCCATGTCTTTTGGCAAAGCAAGTTTGGACCATTTAAACCAATGAATTTTATTAGGCCCCTCAAGATTGCTCCCCACCAGAATTTAGCGAGAATCGACAAAATGTCCTTACAAACACAACTAGGAATTTTAAAACAAGACATCACATATGTAGGAAGGGCACTAATCACAGATTTAATCAAAACTTCTTTACCAGCAGGACTAAGAAATTTGTTTTTCCAATTGGCAATTCTACTCCTAACAACATCAGAGATATATTTGAAAGTGTCTTTTTTCGATCTCCGAGAGACTCCACCTAGAGGACTAAAATTATAATTTTACCGATGAAATTATATATAGTCTTGTTTGGTTTCATTTTCAAGTCTTCATTGTCATATCTCTATTCGCAAAATGGAATTATGTTTTTTTTTTAATTTGTTTTTATTGGAAATCACCATTATCTCTTCTCATTTTCCATAACATAACATTTCAAATCTATAAAATCTTAGTTTCATTTATTTATACAAATATTATTTCAATTTTCACACGACAACCAATAAAAAAAATATACTATATACATGAAAGTGGAGACTAATCAGCCAAAGCAACTCATTGGATCTCCTTAATGAACGGCTTAGCTCTGATTCTCGTTTTCTCCTCTAATCTCACAGCGCTTCTTTTACTTCTGCCCTTATCGACTTGTCCAGTTTCTCCGACTTAAGCTCTGAATCAACCTCTGCATATCACACAGTAAACAGACTAAAGAATCAAATCATCCTTTTGATTACAAAGTGCAAATTGGAATAATTCATATTTTCTCGGAATGATGTTCCAATGCAAACCCAAAACAAAACAAATAATGGCAATTAGCATTACCTTTGCATCCAAGATGATGAATAGACAACAAGACAAATTCCATAACCATTGAATCTTGATTCTTGATGGCCACCTTAAGCATGTACTATTCGTTTTTTTTTTCCTTTGGACATAGAAGGGCTGAATGTGGAGTTGGACAGGCTGATTAAGTCGTATCTGTCACGCCCCAAACGGGACGCGACGAACGATCCACAACTTAAATACAAAACCAAACAAACATCCAGCAAATATCAACGAGAACCCAATGAGACAGAGTCTAAAAACAAGAAATAAAATAAATAACAAGTACACGTTACAACTTAAGTTCCAACAAAATCCAAATACATCCAACATAATAACCTGAATAAGTTTACAGGCCGAAACTAAAACAAAATGTAAAGTACAATATCCAAATCTTAATCGCCAAAGGTTCCTACGCCTTAAATTACAAATCAAGAGAGAAAAGAGTAGCGGGATAAATGGAAGTCCAACATCAATAGAAGTACATGAAATAAGAATGATCATCGGTAAAAGGTGCAAGATCGACAGGGCGGGCGAGGTCATCAATCCGTGGCGGTTCGAAATCTTCAATATAGTCCCCATCTAAAGGTTAGAAAACGGTGGGGATGAGACAAAATCTCGGTGGATGGGGTGATCGTGTGCAAGTGTGGCACAATATAGTTAATGTGAGAAAACAGTTATATGAAAACGCGTGAGTATGATGCATGAATTCACACACGATTCATAAGCGTCGTGATAAAATAATACAATAGTATATTTATACGATTCAAGAAAACAGATTCATGGTCACACAGCACTATTTGATTGATCGAGACAGGTAGGATTGCGTACGCGGAAGTGTAACGCCAATCCTATGCAAGGCAAATAATGGTTGCGTGCACGGTTTGTAGCGCCAACCAATGCAATACGGTAGCGGTTGCGTGCGGAAATGTAACGCCAACCAAAATGGGTCCGATAACTCCGGAATCGTGTGGATCGGACAACGATTCCTTCGTTCTTCCTTGTAACTCCCGGTCGGTATGGTCCAAGACCGGCACCTTATCGCTCCGTAGGCAAAGACAAAATCCACAAAGTGGAGCTTGCAAGGCTCGGATCTGTCATAATCATGATTATACCTCGATTACTACGACCCGCTTCCCTTGAACAAACTCCGTCCCTCGCCGGGATTAGGGCGATAGGGCGAAGAGTGGAATAGCGGCCGAGCTGCCTTGTTCCATCCCCGACGTATCCATTCCGGAGTGAGCTCGACACACCAAGTTGACTCGGGCAGAAAGTAATTACAATTACGCATACCAACCAGGCGATCAGTATTATTGATTCGAGGGAAGCGATTTTAGGAAAATTTTTGAAAAACGCGAGTGGCAATTATGGCGTTGGTGGAGTATTTGGAAGAAGATGATCATCGGAAGGATAAGCAATCTTCGATATATTGAAAGATTAGGTGGAACATAAGTCCCGTTATAGATTCAAAATCGCAAGACGAGGAAGTCGCTCCGCGATCGGGTATTAATCGGTCAAATTGATCCGATAAGTCAAGGGTTTTGAGAAAATAAAATACTTTAATTAAATCTCCAAGTCAGAGGGTCCAGGGCTATTTTAGTAAAAGAGAAAATAATTTGGGTTAGGTCCTTTATAAAAGAAAAATTGTAATTTAGCCCCGTTTTGTAAATACTAACACTTTTGGGGTTAAAAATTGAATAAATAAATATCCCGACTTTGAAAAATTAAGAGGTCAGTTCCTAAATTCTCCAAATTGTCCAGAGATTCAGGTTTTTAAAATTTTGAAGTCGAGATTTTGTAAAATTCTCACATTGGCCCCAAATTTGTAAAAATTGCCAATTCGGACCTTAAGTTTTAAAAATTCGGAACTCACAAACCAGAAGGGCTTTTAATGTGATTCCAGTTGGAAAATGTCACTAAGGTTAGTAGGATATTGGGACAAAAGCAGTTTTTAAAAGCAATATGTGTAGGTCCATTAACTTTTGAAAATATCATTTTTGTCCCATTTTAAAATAATTGCCTTTAAGGCTTTTAGGGGTCCAATTGTTATGAAATTTGAACCTTGGGTCAAAAATATAATGAAGTTATGGTTACGTTAGTATTTCCAGGTGCATGGGCTGCATAAGTCCTGAAAATTTCATTTGGGTCCTCAAGTTTAGAATTTTACACATTAGTCCCTCAATTTTAGAAAAATTACTTTCCAAGCCTTAAACACTTGGATTTTTGGAATACTTTTAAAATATGTAATTCCCAGTACCTTAAGAGTAAAAAATTCAAATTTTAAAGTTAAGTTCTGGTACAGTTTTAAAAATGGCAACGTAGCCCTTAAACTTTCAAAATTTTACAATCTAGTCCTTGGGCTTTTAAAAGTTGATTTTATTTATCTTAAAACTATTAAAAATTTATTAAAATGTCCAAAAGTCATTTTTGAACCTAAGTACAGTCCCAAATTTCGAAATTTGCAGAGGGGTCCTTTAACTTTTATTTTCTTGCAATTTAGTCCACCAACTTTCTATTTTTATATTTTTAAGTCCAAAATTGAAATTTAATCAATTATGCTCGACTTTTCCAGGTTATAAGACATCCAAAACATAGATTTTAAATATCATACACATGCATGTCCAATACATACAAGAATTCATCAATTAAAACATTAAAGTGTACATGCATGCACCTAAAATTCAATAAATAGTAATTTTGAGCAACTCTTGAGAATTTTCATGATTTGATATATAAAATTGACATGCAATACATAGATTATATATCTCAAGGCTCATGATCAAATTTTCTACATGCATTTAATCAAAACACCTAAAAATTGGAAAATATTTTTCCACCCACCTTAAATTTGGAAATTGTGAAATAAAAGGATAATTTCACAATTTCGGATGAGGCTTCTTAGGTCAGCCCCTAAGTCAAGAAAATATCAAAATTTGGAGTTAGAAAAATGAGAGAAAAATTAAGGAGAAAAGAAGGAAATAAGGAAATGAAAAGGACTACACTTTTCCTTGTGTAGTAGATGTTTGGAGACTAGTTGAAGCTTAAAAATTGGTAATTTTGGTTCAACTCCAAAATCACCTAAGGTCAGCCCCTATTTCTCAAAAATGAAAAAGGGATGTTAAAATTTGAAAAAAATAGAAAGAAGAGGAAAGAAGGGGTCTAGTACTCAATTCTTACCTTCTAGTCTAATTTTCTCTACTAGTTCTTCTTCAAGTCTTCAAGTTTCACCACCATGCATGCATGTCTCCAAGTGGTCTTCTAAGTACCTCAAAATCCAAAATTCAAGCTTATATTAAAAAGAGAAGGTGCGGAGTAGTAAGAATTTAAGTTGAATTGAGGAGTAAAATTTCTTACCTTGAGATAGGGGTGTTCGAATTTTTAGTGTTTAAGTGGTGAGATTGTTTGTTTTGGTTTAGATGTTTGAAGAAAGAATTATGTTTGATGTTAGGAAGAAGATGTTCTTGAAGGTTTGAAGGTAGGCTTGAAGATGTGAAAAACTTGTGTTTGAATTTTTGAAGATGTGAAGAAGTGGTACTTGAAGATATGAAGAACTTATGTTTGAAGATTTGAAGATGTGAAGAGTTGGTGTTTGAAGGTTTGAAGATATGAATGAATTTTTGTTTGAAGATTTGAAGATGTGAAGGATTTTTAGAGAGAGATTAGAGAGAAGGGGGAGAAAAGGTTTGAGAATTAAAATGTGTTGGATGAAAAATGAATTTTTTATGTAGAATTTGCCATTATGGCCGTCCACCATTGGGGGGGGGGGAGAGAGGAATTTTTTGTTCAATTTTGTGTCTTGCAAATTGTCTCTTGCATGGGGACAAAAGGGTGGTCAAAGGTATGGGCAATGTATGGAATGAGAAGGAATGTTGGAAGACTTCCAACATGTTGGTAAAATTAATAATAAAGAATTAATGTAATAGATGATGTGTATAATGTTTGAATTAATGGTATAATTATACACAAGATGACTAATATAAGGTGTAGGTGTACAAGAGTTGGATGATATTTTTACTCCAAAAATGTCATCATGGCCGTCCATACTAGGGGCTTTATGGTAATTCCATATTTTTTTGTCCCAAATTTGATGATAATAGATGAAATATATCAATCTCCAAAATAATTAGTGATTTCCTTGATCACTTATAAGTCTCATGATCACTTAATCTAAATCAAAATCTTAATTCTATAAGGTAAAAGTCTCTAAAATAAATAGTCTCTTAAAATTCTAAGGTGACTAATAAATACAAAAATAGTAATAATGATCAATCAAGTGATCATAAATGAGGAATAGAATTAATAGTGATCATGATCACAAGTAATAAATAAAATGAAATAAAGTACAAAATATATGTATTATTAAATTACCCGTCAAAATGACGCGGTAAAATAGTCGATCAAAAGTATAAACGACAATAAGGATCAATTAATAGCTTCGGAAAAATCGGGGCTTCACAGTATGTTTCAAGTTTCGCACATAACGGCTTCAAAGATTATTAGACCTGAGATTTCTATATCAAGGCACTCCCTTATCTTCTGGAGAAACTAATAAATTTTGTTAGGCTTCATTCGGATTGATAGATTTGAAGCTAAGGATTCCAAATCCATAGTAACACATCCATTGAGCTTGTTTGGATAAGCTCATTACACAATGGATTTCAAATCCTTAAACTCTTATTTTCTAAGTAATTTTGGTGGATTAAATCCCTTTCTCAAATCCTCCCATCAAATCCAAATTCTTCCATCCAAATACAACCTGAATGCGTGTATCCACCATCCTTCATTTGGTTTACAAGACTAAGAAGTAATACGCGTATATCGTCTAACTTAGGTTGGAACATGTCTTCAGCTACAAACATGTGTCTTGCATACTTTAACTCTATCCAACTACACCCTGCTTCTTTCTTTAGATCCATGTCATCCATAAGCCTTCTAATTTGGCGGGCATAGTCCCACCTACCAGCTGTTACATAAATGTTGGACAACATAACATATCTCCCGGTATTTTCAGGCTCAAGCTCAAACAGAACCTCAGCTGCCCTTGTGGCAAGTTCCAGGTTACCATGGACACGACAAGTAGCCAGAAGAGCACCCCACATTCCAATATGGTCAGACCCATATGGAGCCTTTTCAATCACCTCTAGCGCTTCCTTGAGTCTATTTTTCCGTCCAAGCAAATCGACCAAAATTGCATAATGATCTGATCGTGGGATCAAACCAAACTCCTTGCCCATCATATCAAAGTACCGGAGTCCTTCTGATTCTAAACCTGAGTGGCTACAAGCTGATAATACACCAATGAATGTAACATCATTCGGTCTTACATTTTCTCGTGCCATCTTCTCAAAAATAGAGAGTGATGTCCATCCGTCTCCGTTTTGAGCAAAACCAGTTATTAATGAATTCCATGTGACAATGTCTTTCCTATGGAGCCTCTCGAACAACCTCATTGAAGATATCATCTCTCCACACTTACTGTACATGTCAATTAGGGCGTTAACTACAAATACATTATCGAAGACACTACTACTTCTAGATCTAATGATGCGACAATGGATTTGCTTCCCTATTCCAATGACGGCTAAATCAGCACATGCACTTAAAGCACTGACGTATGTAATATCATTAGCGAGTACACCTTCCTCCTGCATTTTCTTCAAGAAGGACAAAGCTTTTTCTCCTTCGCCATTTTGTACAAAGCCTGTAATCAAAGCAGTCCAAGAAACCGCATTCCTAACAGGCATTTGACCGAAAACAGAACAAGCATCGTCTAGTCTAGATGCCCTGGCATAAACAACCACTATTGAAGTCCACGAAACGACGTCTTTCTCTTCCATTCTACTAAATATCCAGTAAGAACTCTCTGGCACACCACATTTCCCATAAGCATCAACCAACGAGTTGCAAACTACCACATTGAAATCCAAACCCATCACAATAGCAACCCCGTGTACCTGGCGCAACAGCACCAATGCAGCCAAGCTGGCACAGGCATTCGCCAAACCAACAACAGTAAACTCATCCATCAACACTGTATTCTGACTCCTTTTCTGCATTCCTTTAAAAAAGTTTATTGCTTCCTCGTAAAACCCACTTCGACCGAAACTAGAAATGATGGAATTATAGCTAACAAGATTTGGTTCAGGCATTTCGTCAAGCACACGGCGGGCCTTTCCAAAACGACCCATTTCAGAATACGCGGCAATCAGTGTGTTCCACGAGTGGGCATTCTTGAATGTGAGATCATCGAAGGTTTTCTGAGCACAATCTATGGAGTTACATTTCGAGTAAACCTGTATAAGGCGGTTTGTAAAAAATGTATCAAGAATAAAAGCTGTTTTGATTAGGTGAGAGTGTAGAGTTCTCCCCAGCTTCAGATTCTTGGTCTTAATGCAATTTGAGAAGAGGGTGGCATAACAATTTTGGGGGTCATTGCTTGAGATTGTTGCTCCATTAGATTGCATGAAATTCAGTATTTTTTGATGTTTAAAAGTTAAAACTGAAGAATGAGAGTTTAAACTGCAGTTGAAAGTTGACACTTATATGCGGATGAAAAATTATATATAAATAAATGGGATAATTACAAAACTCCCCCTCAGATTTGGGCTATTTACAAACACTGAGTTTTTGAAAATTACCAAAAACATTCCGTCTTACATTTTTCTCTTTATAAGCAAAAATTATTTCAAAAAGAACCCCTAATATTTATAAAAATAATTATAGTTATCCCTTTAAATTTAAGATAAAATCAAACCTGAACGAATTTTTTTATAATTTTGAACATTTATCGTTTTTTTTTAAGGAATAGCCCAAACCTAGGGTGATTTTGTGTATTATCCCTAAATTAAATTTAAAAAGTTGCTTAAAGAGAGAGAACTTCGAAGTCCTTGTCCAAAATGATTTCCTACGAGGACAACAAATGTTACAAAACTTAGAAATGGAGCAATCAAAGCCCACTCATACTTCACTTTATATCGCAAAAACCAACTTAAATATACTTTAACTTATCGGTTCGTAATATTTATTGTAATTTAGTATATAATTATGTTATATCATAATTACATTTTAAGTAAAATATATTTTCTTAAATATACACTTAACGTAAATGATATGCACTTGACCTAATCTGTACGGTGAAATGTAAACGAAATATTAAATTAGGATAAAAATTCTAAGTGCTAAATTAGTTATAAAAAAAATACGAGTCTACAAAATATAAAGATGATTTTGAGTGGTACTTGTTTTGTATAAACAATATATCATGATGAGAGAATCGAATTCAATGATTAAACTCTTAATATCTAATAAGTGCAAATCCTTCTGAATTCTGATAGCACCATATTTCAATTTGTTGTACAACCTATATTATATTGTTAATTGAAAATGCATAAAAGAATTTTCCTTCACCGTTTTGAGTAATTCCATCAAAATACCCACTATTTTAGGATTTCCTAAAATAGGATCCATCACAATTTTTGTATTAAGTTCAGTTCTAGTAAATATATTAACAATTTCCAATAATCTTACATTCATTAAGAAAGTGCAATGCTGGGAAAAAGAGTCTTTTTTGCTAGAAAAAAGAATTAAATTGCCTAGTTTGAAGCAATTGTAGCCCAGTTTGAGGGTGGTATAATATTTTTAATAATTAGTTTTGAGAAGCTATTCATATGATCCTCTATTCATATGTTTGATTTCAACCGAACATGTTTTGGCTAAAACTTCCTCAAATCTCGAGTTTTTCTTCCATATAATGGAGGTGAGTCTTTCAAAAGATAAGATTGTATACCACATGAACTGGTGATACGCCTATTAGGCTATCTTCAAATAGGGCAGTATTTTATATAATTAGAAACAATTTAAGAATATCATAATTCGTCAATAGTTTTATTAAGACTATTTGAGAAAATAACATCATGAATTTGTGATATATATTTATATCATATGCAGTTTCATTATTTTTAGATTCTTTAATCGGATCAAAATCAGCCAAGGCAAAATAGGGGCTTCGATTTGAGTATTTCATTTTCTATCATAAAAAGATCCAACTCTAAACAGTCTTTAGAGTTAACTCTTCTTATGGGCTCCAAGCCCAATTCGAATGGTTTGTAAAAGGGCTAAGTGGAAATTAAGTTTGGTGCGGATCGGTCCTTATTCAAATGTCAAAGTAACATCTCATTAAATTAAGAGTGAGTCTCTTATAAGACAGTTTTATAGATCTTTATCTGTAAGACGATCCTATGAGTTCCCGAATTTTTTTTCAACATATTCTACGATGATGTATAATGACAAAATCTTGGCTAAGTGTCACAATATCTATTTTAGATGAGATATGATACTCAATTATCTATTTCTTCCAACGATGATTACTCTTTCCCCATTTCGAGCATATTCTCCTCTAGTATTAATACTTGATCGGTTGACTACGACTTTAGAAATATTAGACCCTAAATAATTTAGGAGTACATTCAATCTTTATCCAAATATTTCACATTATTCTATAATTCATTCCCAACAAACTCCCAATTTTATTTTTGTTTTTGGAAATACACATTTGTTATTTCACATCTTTAATTTAAATTTCTAAAATATTTAATTATGAATATTTATACATTTTATTTTCCCTCAATTTTATAAAAGAAAAGAAAATAAATATTTTTTTACTTAAAATTTCGACCATTCCCTTTTAAAATGGGGAAAAAAACTCAAATTTTCTTCTATTACTATTTTATTTATTTTATATCTCCAACTAGATAATTATTGGACAAAACAAAATTGATAATTCCTCCCTAAATATCGGTCAGGATGAAATTGGGGAGATGGTTTCACTTTTTTTTCTTCCAAGCCTACAACAATTTTAAAACAAAAATTAAACTACTAATTCCCTACCCCAACAATTACCAAACAAAAACAAAAGAATAATTCCCCCCTAAACATAGCATTTTGGCCAATTGTCCCTAGAAAAATAGTCTAGTTCATTAATTTATGTCCTAATCTCCAATTATTATCCACTAACCTATCCTTTAATTCAAAACACAAAAAAATCCTCCTCCAATTTCCCCTAATTTTCGGCCAACATAGATTCATCAAGGATCAATTTTATCTTTTCATCCTAACACGCATTCAGCTTGAAAGAATTATATCACAGATAAATAGAAAAAGTTTCGCAGAGTAAGGATGTGATTGCAGATGTGGTCACATTCACAATCACATGCAGCGGAATTTTGAAAATAGTAAAAGGACACACGAATTAAATTTTGTCTACAAGCCAACAAGCTTGTAGACGTGCCAATATGACGAAACTTTCCACTAGTACAAATCGTTTGATTCCGTATACAAAATACTAAAACCAATTAGTAGAAACTCAACGAAAAACTCCTATCTAGAGTATATCAGATCTGTGTAATTCAACTCATCCAACAATAGACATGTGTGGACTTCGTTAATCACAATACTAAAAACAATGGATGAAAAATCTAACAAACACAACTGCAGGGCTGAATGTAATCTCAGATGTAGTCACATTCGAGATCACATTCAGGGCAGCGAGACTCCTTGTGCTTGTATGACTCTTAACTCTCTCAAGACTCTTGTAACTCTGGTGTATTTCTTGTGTAAAGATTATGGACGTCTTTCTCTCTTTTATAGGCGTCCAAGACCTTCCAAAGAGTCCTAATAAACATAGAAAGAAGATATATACAAATATATGACAAGTATATCACTTATGTTAGGAAACAAGATAAATATCAAAGAGTCCTAATATATCTATGCCATATCAATATGAAATATTTCCTAATCTATTTACAACTCAATCTTACCGTAAGTATAGAAAGGCAAAACAAATCAAAATCCAATCTTTTATTTTGGGAATTACTTGGGCCGAAAATAATCGCCCTAACAATCTCCCCCTTTTTGCCTTTCTGGACAAAACATATATCAAGCACAAATCAAACAAACTCCCCCTAAATCGCATGCACAAAAATCTCTCCTTGAAACGCAAAAAATCTCCCCCAAAACGCAAAGTTTTAACAAAATGCAATCACATTTAAGAGCACATTTCAAAACAAAGAACAAACATCCAAAGAAACTCAATCAAATATCAAATATCCAGAAAACTCCTCCTAAATTGAAAGCATCACAATCAACCTTTTTCTCCCTCTTTTTGTCCAGAAAACATAGGTAACAATTATGTATGCTCCCCCTCACTTGGACACGTAAAAGTACATTTCATATTCAAAAATTTGAGGAGAATAAAGGATCATAAGACATTGAGAATTTTGGAAGACAAACATCGAAAAAATATTCAAGAATAAAAAAAACCAAGATTTTCTATAAAATAGGATTCCCAAAAATCAAGATTTTCCATAAAATAGAATCCTACACATCAATGACACTCTTAACCAAAGATATAAATAATTAGGAGCAAAATCTATTCAAAAATTCCAAGTCCTTCAAACCGTGTATAACCCACAAAATATATCCATCAAGATTTTCAAGATTTTGGGAAGAGAAAAATACCACTCTCCGATTATATATGGAAACCAAATATCAGCAAAGAATCTAAAATCAGCAGGACATGCAAAACCTAATATGCCTAATGCAACACCAAAAAAGGAGAAACACACGCAAGAGGTGAAATGTGCTGCAACAATGGATATAGGTTCAAATGTCGTCACATTTTGAGTCACACCTGTACTAACTGATTCAATGAATCGCAATCCGAAATCCCAGCTTATCAACATTTTTTAGTTTTCTTCAATTTTTCTGAGTCTCATGAGGGAGTTAACCAACAGGGAGCTTTCACTCAAATGCCATAGGTAGCTCTTTTTCACATGATCATGCCTTTTTAAAAAATAAAATGCTTGAGGAAATTGGTCACAAGGAATAGCTTCACACACTGGGTTGGTAGCTTTTTCCTAGAAGGCCTCCAAGATCAAGAGTTTATTCACAACTCAGTGATAAGGGTGTTTTTATGCATGTTTTATGTGTATATTTAAGTATGATTTGAATTATTTTATTGTTAGTTTCATAAATTTTTGATTGTACATAGTTCACATTACTCCGAGGTGCTTTTATTGGTGTAGATTGATGATTTGGAGCTGTTTTTGGTGAATTTTGGGCCATGGTTTCATGTCAAAACATACCCGGGGGTTTTTGGATGCAAAAACACTCAAAATCCCAAGCTAAACGCGCGTCATTTCGGGCCTTTTCACCAAACACGGGCGGGTGTGTTTTTAAGCACGGCCGTGCTTTTTAGAAGTCAAAAATGAGCAATTTTTCGACCCGACGTACCAAACACGGCCAGGACGTGCTTTTCAAGCACGGCCGTGTTCGGGAAAATCCAAAAACACGGGCGTGCTTTTCGTCCAGACTGGTTTTTTCTTTGGCGGAAATTATGGAGACTTTTCCTTTTTGCTTTTTGACAACCTTTGAGCAACTTTTACACCTCATTTTGATGCACCAAGCTCTATTATTCTCTCAATTGTAATGTGGATACAATGATTCAACCAACTCAACCATGAATGTGCACACAATGATTCAACCAACAACCATGGAAGTGGAGCATTTGTTAGCATTATTGATGTGTTCTTTCACAAAGATGGTGCCTATAAAAGCCAAGAGTTTGAGTTGGAAATATATAATTCATGTAGTATTCATTGATAGAGAGATTCATTGTATATTCATTGTATATTCTAAGTTTCAAAGCAAAATACATTGAGAGGATAAAAGAGAGGTAAAATTGGAAGTTGAAGAGCAATAGAGGAGAAGGCTTGGAGCTCAACATCATTGCAATCAACCAAGGAGGAAGTCTTGTATTGGTCTTGAATAAGAGCTAAGTACACCATGTTCATTTTATTCATATCTTCTTGTGTAGTATACTCTTTTGTCAAAGCCATGTGTAGCTAAATTTCTAGTGTTTGAATGTAATTAACTCTAGAATGAATTTGTGATTAAGGTTCGTATGTTTTTAATAAAATCTTCATGTTTTGTGTGATTCACTTATATTATGCTTTATTCATTCAAATTGATATATGCGCAATATTGATTTGAAGTTTATTTTTCATCTGGGAAATCGAGAGATTCATGGTGAAATAGAACCTATACAAGTGAAAAGAGTTGCATGCAATCCTAGATATAGGACGACATAAATCTTCTGGATTAGGGTCAAACCTAATATGGGAATTCACAAATCGTTATAATGCTGTCTTGGGGTTTTTAACTAGAAAGAGATTTCAGTTAATCAACTTGAGATTAGAAGTTATTCGCTCGATAGAGGGTTTAACTTAAATCGAATTTCTACGGTCCATGAAACATGAGATTTTACTAAAAGAGGTTGGTTTTTGCTTAAGGGACTATGGTTGTATTTTTATCTTGTTAAATCACAAAAACATTCTAGAGGGATATACATTCAAACACATTTCTAGCTCTTGATTTCTTAATTCTACAATCTATTTTTATTTGATCTTTTGTAAGTTGCAATTATTTTAAAATTCTCTATTTTTTATTTTCATTAAACAAACAAAACTCTGAAAATTGCTAGATTAAATAACAAAAAGACGGTAATTATTAGTACTTACAATCCTCGTGGGAATGACACTCGGTACTCAATAATATATACTACAAAACGATAGGTGCACTTGCCTATGGTTTTCTAGAGTAGCTTTTGAGCCATCAAGTTTTTGGCGCCGTTGCCGGGGATTGTAATATTAAGAACGCTTTATTTTTGTTAATTTAATCATTTTTTTTATTTTACCATTAGTTTTTTTATCTATCTTTGTAAGTCTTGGTTTATACTTATCCTCTTTGTTTACCGCAGTGTATGCCTACTCGTCGCCAAATTTGGAAGCGCGACACCGCTGGTAGCAACACGGAGGAAAGTACTAACACATACCACGAAGAGGATACTAACGAAAGTAAAGATTTCGTCATGGCGGATGAACAAAGAACTATGTATGATTATGCCAAACCATCCATGGACGGCACGTCATCTAGCATCGTAAGGCCCGCTGTTGCAGCCAATAATTTTGAAATCAAACCGAATGTCATTCAAATGGTGCAACAATTTGTTCAATTTGATGGCCTACCAGACGAAGATCCGAACAATCATATCGCAAATTTCCTTGAAATTTGTGATACCTTCAAAATAAATGGAGTCTCGACGATGCCATCCGTTGCGCCTATTCCCATTTACTCTTCGGGGGCGGGCTAAACAATGGCTAAATACTTTGCCAAAGGGAACAATCACAACATGGAGCATCATGGCGAAAAGTTCCTTTTGAAATATTTTCCACCGCCAAAATCGCACGATTGAGGAATGAAATCTCTTCATTCACTCAAGAAGACGACGAGACCTTGTATGACACTTGGGAGAGATTCAAAGAATTGCTGCGAAATGCCCACATCATGGTCTTCCTATTTGGATGCAAGTCCAAACATTTTACAATGGGCTACTCTCGTCAACAAGGCAAATGATTGATCGCGGCCGGGGAACTTTGAACAATAAAACACCGGAAAGCGCCAAGATCCGATAGAGGGAATGGCCATGAATGGCTATCAATGGCAATTCGCATGCGAGGTAAACCTAACGTAAGCAGTGGGCGTTTATAATGCGATGCAATGGTTACACTAGCGCACAAGTCGAAGCTTTGACCCAAAAGATCGACGATCTAGCGGCTCCTAAACCACCACCACCGCATGTTTTATCTTGTGAAACTTGCGGAGGATTGCATAATCATCAGGACTGCCCACACACAATACCTCACACTGAACAGGCTAATCACGTTGGGAATCAAGGCGAAAATTACCCAAGTAATCCTTACAACAACACATACAATCCTGGGTGGCGACAACATCCTAATTTCGGTTGGGGAAACCAAGGCCAACCACGACCTAATCCTAATCCTGATCTACACACGTCTCCCGGATTTCAGCCAAATCAAGGTAAGACTAACTTGGAAGATCTTATAACAAAGTTTGTGCAATCAACAGATACTCGATTCCAGGCGGTGGAAACATCCTTGAGAAATCAAGAGGCATCTATCCATAATCTGGAAAACCAAATAGATGCATTGCAAAAATGATTTCCGAAAGGCCACAAGGAAGTTTGCCAGGTAACACCGAGCCAAACCCAAGGGAGCACGTAAAGGCAATCACCATCAGTTTTCCACATGATCATGATTATGCCAACGCCACCATGCAGAAATATGTGGAGGACGACAAACACGAAGAAAAGCCCATGAAAAAGGTGGTCGCTGAATACAAGCCCAAGATCCCTTACCGGAGTCTAACCGAAGAAGATAGAAGGGAGGACAAATTTGGTAAGTACCTTGAGTCATTCAAGCAACTACATACTAATATTCCATTTGTTCAACCTCTTTCAAAGCATGCTAAGGATCTAAATGACATCATTTCTAATGAAAATAAGCTTAACGAACTATCAAATGTGCAATTGAATGATAAATGTTCTTCCAATAATCTACCACAAAAATATAATGATCCAGGAAGTTTTATTATCCCTTGTACAATTGATGGTTTACTGTTGATAGAGCACTAGCCGACTTAGGAGCTAGTATCAATGTGATGTCTTATGAAACATTCAAGCATATGGGATTAAGTGAATCGAAACCCGCTAGGATGGACATACACTTAGCCGATAAATCGATTAAACATCCTAGAGGTATTATTAATGATGTGTTAGTCAAGATCGATAAATTCATATTCCCAATTGATTTTGTTATTCTTGACATGCATGATGATATTGAGGTTCCTCTAATTCTCGGGCGTTCTTTCTTGGCTACGGCAAAATCAATCATTGATGGGCATGAGGGAAAATTAACTTTGAGGGCGGGGGATGAACAAGTAATTTTTAAAATTCATGTTGATATTGAAAAGGATACTACTTGTTCTTTTGCCGATTCAATTTCGTTGCACGATGAGAAATCTAAAAATCTCTTGGAGAAAAGTGTTGTTCAAAGTCCATGTTGGAAGCTTATGCCCGAAAAGGGGACCGGAAAGTTCAAAGAGCACATTTTGAAGCATAAAGTTGGAGGTAATACTACTAAATACCCAAGGGGTTTTCATAAGTCAAAAGCTCCACCCGACTAATCTCCACATTTGGGTAAACGGTCCAGCTATACGACTTTAAAGAAGCGCTAACCAGGAGGCAACCTGGCATTTTGTGTGCATTTTCTCTTACTTAATTTTTTTATTGGTTGGGGATTAAAAAAAAATTTAAAAAAAAAAAAACACGGTCTGGCCGTGCTTAAAAAGCACGGCCGTGTTCGTCACCCAATTTGCGAACATACCCTGACCGTGTTCAAAAAATCCAAAGTTTTGTAGGAAAAATTCGTACCGAACACACCCAGGCCGTGCTTTTCAAGCACGGCCGTGTTTTTCAAAAAAAAAAATTAATTTTTTTTTATTTATCGAAAAAATTCGTACCGAACACGCCCTGGTCGTGCTTTTTAAGCACGGCCGTGTTTTTATTAAAAAAAATTTCAAAAAAAAAACTAAAAAAAATATATATGTATACATATTTGTTGATTTCACGGTATTCGAGTTGTGTATCCTTGATTAGGTATGAAGATGCCGATGAAGGTCTCATACTAAACAACCCAATGGTCGCTCAATACCAATTTCACTCTTTTAGTAAGGTCGTATTTTTCTTTTCCACCTCTTTTATTTTCTTCTAGTGTGGTTGATTTTTGAGTGTTTTGTTTGTGTTCGTTCATCTCTTTCTTTCACATTGAGGACAATGTGAACCTTTAAAGTTGGAGGTGGGTGCAATTACATTCTTAGTGTTAGATAAATGTTTTTATCATGATTTTGATGATTTTGTTCAAATGAGTTTTTATACCAAAACAATGTCCCTAAATGTTGTCCCAACACTTCCGATCGATCTAAAATGTTTTTACTATTTTTCGGAGTATTTCTTGAAGTTTATATTCGATTTAAAATTGGACAACACTTTTGTTTCAGGCTCGACCGGTCGCCCTATAGGCAACCCGTACTGAGTTGAGTTTTGAAACAGAAAATGGGACGTAAGAGAAAATGGGGAGGGCGACCGGTCGACCACTGGGCGACTGGTACCTGGGAGTGCCCTCTCAAATGCAGACTTCTCTGTTTTGATTTTCTATCAACCCCAACCGGTCAAGACCAAGGGAGACCGGTCGAACCCCCTCGACCGGTCCCCCGTGTAAAAATTCGCAGAATTCAATTTCAATCTTATCTCTGTGCGACCGGTCGAACCCCCTGTTTATCAGCAAACTATCCGTTGCATTTTCAGACAACTTTTCCCTATTTTGTGGGATTGATTTCTAACAGCTATATTGATGATTTTAAATGGTTTCTTTTGCAGCAAATCACTCCCCAAGGAGGAGCCAATGTCTGGAAATCAAAGCCAAGACCTCTCCTATAAATAGAGGCTTCATTCAAGCAACAAGATACAACACTATATACAAGCAAAGAGCAAACAAAGCAAACACTTTCATATATCTTGTTGTATTAGCCTTAGCACTTTCACTTGCACAAATTTGAGGTCTAGGCTTTCAATTCTTGATTACACTTGTACTCATATTGTATCAATCATTATTGAGTTGTAATCTTGATTTTGGTCATCATTCAACACAAGACATCCTTGTGAGTATTCTTGTGGTAAGAATACACTTGGGTGATCTAGGTGATAGGTGTTTGAAGGTTGTGGTAATCTTCAAAGGTGTTGTAAGAGGATTGTGGTAATTCTCAAGGTGGTGTAAGAGGGTTGTGGTAATCCTCAAGGTGTTGTATTAATTTTTGGTAAATTAATAAAATCTTTTTTTTTCTTTTGAAATCCATCCCGGATATACTGGGGTGGTAGAGGATTAGGCCCTAGGTGGGTTGAACCTCTTTAAATCGACGAGTGTTATTTTATTTCCGCATTTACATTCTCGTCTTTGTTTGATTATTCGAAAAAGAGGGCAAAATCTGAAAAACCGAGATAATCTATTCACCCCCCTCTAGATTATCGTAGCCACTTGGACTAACAAGTGGTATCAAAGCCAAACTCTTTGGCTAGCTCGTTCCGAGTAAAGAGGAAAGATCCATGGCTACGAATGACGCTTATCTCACCACCGGCGCCTCCACCAACAAGCCACCATTGTTCGACGCCAACAACTACGCATTTTGGAAAGACCGTATGGAGTGCTTTCTACAAGGGTGCGGGTTTGACATATGGAATGTGGTTATTGAAGGAGTTGATCAACCAACGAAAAAAATGGAGGATGGCACCTCGGCTCCTAAACCTTTCAAGGAGTTCGATGAAAATGATAAGAAGGCTTTCTCTCTAAACGGTAAGGCCTTAAATATTTTGCATTGCTCACTTACCGCCACCGAATACAATCGCATACGAGGCATAAGGTCGGCACATGAGGTTTGGGAAAAATTGGAGACTATATATGAAGGGACAAAGAAGGTCAAGCAAGCTAGAAAGACCATGCTTGTTAAAGACTTTGAAAACTTTAACATGTATGATGGTGAAAGCATCTCCAAGATGGTGGAAAGGCTTGACAACATTGTCAATCCTCTTGTGGCCCTCGGTAAAGTCATCTCCGAAGAAGACAAAGTGACTAAGGTATTGAATGCTCTTCCGGCTCATGGTCCGAAAAGGTGACGGCAATCACGGAAGCACAAAATCTTGAGACACTCAAGTTTGACGAGCTCATCGGGAACCTCCTCATCTATGAAGTCTATCTCAAGGAGAGGAAAAATACCAAACCAACCATCAATCAATCGGGTATGCAAAATATTCCTAAAGGTCTTGCTTCCTCTTCTAATAATGCATACTATGATAATGATGATGATGATGAGAAACGGCCGCACTTGTTCGAAAATTTGCAAAATTTGTGAATAAAAATAAAGCAAGAAAACCAAGAGATAATGCTTGCTTTAAGTGCGGAAAACCCGGCACTTCATAGCCGATTGCCCAAAACTCAATGAGGAGGAACAAAAGAAAAAGAAGCCTTTTCCAAAAAAGAAGGCTCTAAATGCGGATGTCAAAACTTGGGATGAGCTACTCGAGACATCCGACGAGGAAGGTGAAACCGAACATGGTCTTATGGCTATAGACGATGAAAATAATGAGGCGCTCTAACTCCTCTACCTCATCCTTAGTTGATGAATTGCAATGTGATTTTGATGAGTTGCAAAATGAATTTCAAAAATTGATTGTTAAATACAAGAGTTTAAAGAAGGAGCATAAAGAGCTTAAAATAGAAAAGGATAAATTATTTACATCTTATGAGACTCTTGATCATGTTCATGCTATTACCCTTACTCAAATTCAAACTCTTGAAACCGAGAAACAAATGCTCACTAATGATATTGATAATTTGAAAAAGGATGTGCATCGTTTTAATTTAAGCACGGATAAGGTTACTAAAATTTTAGATGCACAAAGAGGTGAGCATTCAAAACAAGGACTTGGTTACAAACCATTTCAAAAAGTCTTTAAGAAAAATGACCAAGGTCCGAATTTTGTACGTGCTAAAAGTGCCCATAATATTATTTGCTTTTATTGTGGTAAAGTTGGTCACTATGTTAGCAATTGTAAATTGAAGAATAATTTTAGCTTTGTTTGGAGACCCAAAGGTCTCAAGGCTAACTCCCATGGACCCCAAAACTATAGGGTACCTAAAAATGGTTCGTTTGTAGGTAATAGGCGCTATAACAACCATGGAGGATTCGAAATGGCTCGTGGACAGCGGATGTTCACGCCATATGACCGGAAAGAGAGAACTTTTTACCAACATCAAGTTCCAAGAAGAGGGTATGGTCATGTTCGGCAATGGCAAAGGAAGAATTCTTGGAAATGGAGAAATTGGTAACTCTTCTTTCTCTCTTAATAATGTTCTTTTAGTAGAAGGGCTTAAATTTAATTTGATAAGTGTTAGCCAACTTTGTGATTCAAATTATAATGTTGTTTTCAATAAAGAAAAATGCCTTATTCGTAAAAATGATGAAATTATTTGTGAAGCAAATAGAAAAGGCAATCTTTACAAAATTTCTACTAGTGATTTGGTTAGTCAAAATGTTTCTTGTCTTGTCGCCAACAATGATTTAACGAGTTTATGGCATAGGCGACTTGGACATGTTGGATATAAAAGTTTGAAAAATATTTACAAAAACCAACATGTAAAAGGACTACCCAAATTGAATTTTGAAAATCTTGGCTTATGTGACACTTGTCAAAAGAACAAATTAGTTAAGAGTAGTTTTAAGCCCAAAAATGAAATTTCCACAACCAAGCCTCTACAACTTCTTCACCTAGATTTGTATGGGGATATTGGTACGGCTAGTCTAAGTGGAAAACATTACACTTTTGTAATTGTTGATGATTTTTCTAGATACACTTGGGCTCTTTTTCTTGCAAATAAAAGCGATGCCGTTAATGAGTTTGTTAAGTTGTGTAGACGCATTGAGAATGAAAAGGAAGATACTATTAAAACTATTCAAGTGATCGAGGCGGAGAATTTGACGGTGAGTTTAGAGTCTTTTGTGAAACCAAGGGATATACACACAATTTTTCGGCTCCAAGGACACCTCAACAAAATGGTGTAGCCGAAAGGAAGAATCGGACACTTCAAAAAATGAGTCGGTCCATGCTAAATGAATTTTCACTTCCAAAATATTTTTGGGCGAAGCGTAAGTACCGCTTGCTATGTCATTAATCGAGTTTATATTCGTCCTAAAATGAATAAAACTCCATATGAGCTTTGGAAAGGAAGAACTCCAAATATTAGTTATTTCAAAATATTTGGATGCAAGTGCTTTATTTTGAATACTAAGGATCAATTGGACAAACTTGATCCTAAGGCCGATGAAGGAATATTTATGGGGTATTCAACCAAGAGCAAAGCATATCAGGTTTACAATAAGACTAGCATGGTTGTTGAAGAATCTATTCATGTCAAATTTAATGAAGCCTCGGGTGTTGAAAGAATACCCAATGACGATAGTGATGAAGAGGATATTGTTGAACCTATTGTTCAAAGTGATGCTCATAATGATAAACCTTCTATTTCAAATGATCAACCTTCAAGTTCAAATGTTCCTCAAGAAGATAGGGGTGATACTTGAATCTTCCCGTAGCATTGAAATTTAAGGAGATCACCCAAAAGATCTTATTATTGGTGATCCCCTTGATAAAGTAATGACTCGAAGAAATTTTGCCGAGAAAGCTCTTATATCTCAAAAAGAGCCTAAAAATGCTAAGGAAGCTATTGAGGATGAAGATTGGTTTTTAGAAATGCAAGAGGAGTTGAATCAATTTGAAAGAAATGATGTATGGGAATTAGTACCTTGTCCTCCATCTCAAACAATTATTGGTACAAAATGGGTATTCCGGAACAAACTTGATGATCAAGGCAACATTGTTCGTAATAAGGCAAGGTTAGTAGCTCAAGGGTATTGTCAAGAAGAAGGTATTGATTATGATGAAACATTTGCACCGTAGCGTTTAGAAGCTATTCGCATTTTACTTGCCTATTCTTGTTTTAAAAATTTCAAGCTTTACCAAATGGATGTTAAATCCGCTTTCTTAAATGGTTTTATTCAAGAAGAAGTCTATGTAAAACAACCTCCGGGTTTGAAAATTTTTCTAGGCCTAATGATGTTTTTAAACTTAAAAAGGCTTTGTATGGTTTAAAACAAGCACCCGTGCATGGTATGATAGACTTAGCTCTTTTCTTTTGCAAAATGGTTTTACAAGAGGTAAAGTTGATACTACACTCTTTGTTTTTGAAAAAGGGCAAGATTGTTTACTTGTGCAAATTTATGTTGATGATATTATCTTTGGTGCTACTAATGAATCTTTATGCAAGAAATTCTCCAAGTTAATGCAAGGTGAATTCGAGATGAGTATGATGGGGGAACTAAATTTCTTCCTTGGACTTCAAATTAAGCAATGCCAAGAAGGTATTTATATTTCGCAATCAAAGTATACAAAAGAACTTTTGAAGAAGTTCGGCATTGAAGAAGGAAGAACCGTCTCGACTCCTATGGCAACCAATGTCAAAATTGACAAAGATGAAAAAGGCAAGACGGTTGATGAATCCAAGTATCGAGGTATGATTGGTAGTTTACTTTATTTAATCGCTAGTAGACCGGACATTCTTCATGCCGTATGCCTATGTGCTCGTTTTCAAAGCAATCCAAAAGAATCTCATATGAGTGCCGTTAAACGGATTTTTCGATATTTAAAAGGCACTATTCAATATGGTTTATTTTATCCAAAGAATGAAAATTTTTCTCTTAAAGGTTATAGTGATTCGGACTATGCGGGTAATATTGATGATCGGAAAAGTACTTTCGGATCATGTCAATTTTTAGGCGATTGCCTAGTTTCATGGTTTTCAAAGAAGCAAAACGTGTTTCTCTTTCAACGGCCGAAGCGAATATATTTCCGCCGCATTTTGTTGTACTCAACTTCTTTGGATGAAACAAACCTTAGCGGATTACAAATGCTCTTTTGAAAACGTACCTATCTTTTGTGATAATATATCCGCTATAAATATTGCTCAAAACCCGGTTCATCATAACCGTACTAAACATATTGAGATTCGACATCATTTTCTAAGGGATTGTGTTTCAAAACGAAAAATTGAGATATCGTTTGTGCCATCTCAAGATCAATTAGCGGACATTTTTACAAAACCGCTAACTTCCGAGACTTTTTGTCAATACGAGCTCGGTTAGGCATAATGCATATTGAATGAGGTCTACGTTTGCATTTTGCATGTTTTTAAAACTTAGGGCGAAAAATCGGATTTTTGGTTGAAAATTCGGATTTTAAAAATTTGACAAAACAAATGGTTGAAGAGGTTGAGGGCAACCTGCGCCCTCAACGTCGACCGTCGCCCTAGGCCAAATTTTGGTTTAAGTTCGTTCTGTCTTCAGCATTTGTTATTTTCATTTCTTTTTGCCATTTTTCGTCCCCTTTGCCAGATGCACACGATTTTCACTCAAAATTGATTTTCATGCATTCAATTCATATCTTGGACCTTATATAGCATGTTTATCATCATCATTGCTCATCTTTCCCGATCAAATGGTAAGAATTTTCCTTACTTTGCTCAATTGGGTTGAACCCTTGAGTTTATGGCTTTCTTGTATATTTCTTGATAGTTTTTGCTTATGATCTTGATGACCTTAGTTATTATGTTGTATTGTATAATGTTTGATGTGAATTGGTGATGAAATTTTTTGGCTTGGATCATTTACAAGGGCTATATACAACTCTTTTTACTTTTCACGCCCACAATGTGTTCGATGAAATGTCACAATGAAAATTTCAACTTCTACATGATTCTCTCGCTTCCAAAAGTCTTCAATACTCATTGAGATCATGTTTTGGGAAATAAAACGAGCGTATGAACTCTTCATGATACATTTCTTCCATTTTCCTTGGTTTTTAAGCCTAAATTGCTCAATGGTTGATAAACCATTTCTTTGGCGCACTTTGATATACTTCTATGATGTTTTTATCATCCTAACATTTTTTTTTGATGATTCCAAAGGGGAGAAACAGAAATTGGCTCGTTAGCTCAAAGAAGCTAATAAAAGCTCATGATAGAAGCTATAAGCTATGGCTTATTAAGGCCATAAGTTGTGAAGAAAACTCACCAATGATTGTTTTATGAACTTGTTTGCATGGATAATAAGTATTTGTGACAGGGGAGCTTCTAAGCTCATGTAGTTGTTGTTTATTTTGTAAAAGCTTGTGCTTCTAGCTTATGCAATATTTCTTATAAATGTGCTTATTGATAGGGGAGCTTTTGTAAAATGCTTTTAAACGGATAGTTAACTCATAAACCGGTAAATTATTTTGTTTTTTTCAAATCGTCCTCTTGAAAATTGTTTTGGTTTGTAATCATCAAAAAGGGGAGTTTGTTAGATAAATGTTTTTATCATGATTTTGATGATTTTGTTCAAATGAGTTTTTATACCAAAACAATGTCCCTAAATGTTGTCCCAACACTTCCGATCGATCTAAAATGTTTTTACTATTTTTCGGAGTATTTCTTGAAGTTTATATTCGATTTAAAATTGGACAACACTTTTGTTTCAGCTCGACCGGTCGCCCTATAGGCAACCCGTACTGAGTTGAGTTCTGAAACAGAAAAATGGGACGTAAGAGAAAATGGGGAGGCGGCCGGTCGACCGAGTGGGCGGCCGGTGAGGGGCGACCGGTCGACCACCGGGCGGCCGGTGCACTGGAGTGCCTTCTCAAATGCGGACTTCTCTGTTTTGATTTTCTATCAACCCCAACCGGTCAAGACCAAGGGCGACCGGTCGAACCCCCCTTCGACCGGTCCCCTGTGTAATAATTCGCGAGAATTCAATTTCAATCTTATCTCTGTGCGGCCGGTCGAACCCCCCCCTTTTATCAAAGAAACTATCCGTTGCATTTTCGAATGACTTTTCCCTATTTTGTGGGATTGATTTCTAACAGCTATATTGATGATTTTAAATGGTTTCTTTTGCAGCAAATCACTCCCCAAGGAGGAGCCAATGTCCTGGAAATCAAAGCCAAGACCTCTCCTATAAATAGAGGCTTCATTCAAGCAACAAGATACAACACTATATACAAGCAAAGAGCAAACAAAGCAAACACTTTCATATATCTTGTTGTATTAGCCTTAGCACTTTCACTTGCACAAATTTGAGGTCTAGGCTTTCAATTCTTGATTACACTTGTACTCATATTGTATCAATCATTATTGAGTTGTAATCTTGATTTTGGTCATCATTCAACACAAGACATCCTTGTGAGTATTCTTGTGGTAAGAATACACTTGGGTGATCTAGGTGATAGGTGTTTGAAGGTTGTGGTAATCTTCAAAGGTGTTGTAAGAGGATTGTGGTAATCCTCAAGGTGGTGTAAGAGGGTTGTGGTAATCCTCAAGGTGTTGTATTAATTTTTGGTAAATTAATAAAATCTTTTTTTTTCTTTTGAAATCCATCCCGGATATACTGGGGTGGTAGAGAATTAGGCCCTAGGTGGGTTGAACCTCTTTAAATCGACGAGTGTTATTTTATTTCCGCATTTACATTCTCGTCTTTGTTTGATTATTCGAAAAAGAGGGCAAAATCTGAAAAACCGAGATAATCTATTCACCCCCCCTCTAGATTATCGTAGCCACTTGGACTAACACTTAGTCTGTGTGTGCTTGATTTTATTTTTAGGTTGTCGACAAGAGGTAATTTTTTTTTTAACAAATTGAGTGTTTGCTAGTCAATAACTTAGCCCAATTACACCAAAATTAACTTTTTGATTTATGTTTTCAATGTGAAGCAATTGATTGTCTAGAATAGATTGATGTAGATGTGTGCTAAATTTTGACGAGATTTCCAACTCCATAATACTTGATTTGTTAAGGCATTTACGACAAAGTTTAGTGTTATGAACGTTTGAGAATTCATGATTTAGTGGTGGTTAACTAGTTGTTATACCAAGCTTGTGAAAAAAAAAAAACAAATGAAAAAAAAAGAAAAAAAAGGGAATCCAATCGAGGTTATACTCCTCTATTTGTTGTTGCTTAGTAACTAGGAGCATTCATGAGCCCCATGTTTGTCTTTTACGTAAAACGGCGACACAAATATGAGTATGGGAAACCACCCTAGGAGTGTTTGAACGAAAATTCAAAATATAAACCTAGTGGAATAATGCCTCGAAAGGACCTATAAAAAAAAATCGAAAGGAGAATGTATATTCCTTGAATTTTCATTCCAATAAAAGTTCAAGAAGCTTGGTTATATGGCTAGTAGGCTAACTACAATGATCCATTGAATTCTTGTATTTTCATGACATTATTGAACTGAAGTTATTCATAACTATCAATATTTGTGGAGTGATGATTTCAAGTTTGAATAATGCCCGATGTTCTGATCTTTCTTGATAGTCGATCGCTTTGCAAAATTGTGTTTTTACTGAATGGTTAATTCGGGTTGAGAAGGCTAAGAACTTGACTGCTTGTGTTCAATGTGTTGAAAAAAAAAATTCCTTGTGTGTTTTAATTTATTGAATCATTTTTTTGATTTAATGTTTTGCTTGAGGACAAGCAAAGTTCAAAGTTCGAGGTGGTTTGATAAGGGTGTTTTTATGCATGTTTTATGTGTATATTTAAGTATGATTTGAGTTATTTTATTGTTAGTTTCATAAATTTTTGATTGTACATAGTTCACATTACTCCGAGGTGCTTTTATTGGTGTAGATTGATGATTTGGAGCTGTTTTTGGTGAATTTTGGGTCATGGTTTCATGTCAAAACATACCCGGGGGTTTTTGGATGCAAAAACACTCAAAATCCCAAGCTAAACGCGTCATTTCGGGGCCTTTTCAGTCAAACACGGGCAGGGTGTGTTTTTAAGCACGACCGTGCTTTTTAGAAGTAAAAAACGAGCAATTTTTCGACCCCGACGTACCAAACACGGCCAGGCCATGCTTTTCAAGCACGGTCGTGTTCGGGAAAATCCAAAAACACGGCCTGCCCGTGCTTTTAAAGCACGGGCGTGCTTTTCGTCCAGACTGGTTTTTTCTTTGGCAGAAATTATGGAGACTTTCTCTTTTTGCTTTTTGACAATCTTTGAGCAACTTTTACACCTCATTTTGATGCACCAAGCTCTATTATTCCCTCAATTGTAATGTGGACACAATGATTCAACCAACTCAACCATGAATGTGCACACAATGATTCAACCAACAACCATGGAAGTGGAGCATTTGTTAGCATTATTGATGTGTTCTTTCACAAAGATGGTGCCTATAAAAGCCAAGAGTTTGAGTTGGAAATATATAATTCATGTAGTATTCATTGATAGAGAGATTCATTGTATATTCATTGTATATTCTAAGTTTCAAAGCAAAATACATTGAGAGGATAAAAGAGAGGTAAAGTTGGAAGTTGAAGAGCAATAGAGGAGAAGGCTTGGAGCTCAACATCATTGCAATCAACCAAGGAGGAAGTCTTGTATTAGTCTTGAATAAGAGCTAAGTACACCATGTTCATTTTATTCATATCTTCTTGTGTAGTATACTCTTTTGTCAAAGCCATGTGTAGCTAAATTTCTAGTGTTTGAATGTAATGAACTCTAGAATGAATTTGTGATTAAGGTTCGTATGTTTTTAATAAAATCTTCATGTTTTGTGTGATTCACTTATATTATGCTTTATTCATTCAAATTTAGATATGCGCAATATTGATTTGAAGTTTATTTTTCATCTGGGAAATCGAGAGATTCATGGTGAAATAGAACCTATATAAGTGAAAAGAGTTGCATGCAATCCTAGATATAGGACGACATAAATCTTCTGGATTAGGGTCAAACCTAATATGGGAATTCACAAATCGTTATAATGTTGTCTTGGGGTTTTAACTAGAAAGAGATTTCGATTAATCAACTTGAGATTAGAAGTTATTCGCTCGATAGAGGTTTAACTTAAATCGGGAATTTCTACGATCCATGAAACATGAGATTTTACTAAAAGAGGTTGGTTTTTGCTAAGGACTATGTTGTATTTTTATCTTGTTAAATCACAAAAACATTCTAGAGGGATTTACATTCAAACACATTTCTAGCTCTTGATTTCCTAATTCTACAATCTATTTTTATTTGATCTTTTGTAAGTTGCAATTATTTTAAAATTCTCTATTTTTTATTTTCATTAAACAAACAAAACTCTGAAAATTGCTAGATTAAATAACAAAAAGACGGTAATTATTAGTACTTACAATCCTCGTGGGAATGACACTCGGTACTCAATAATCTATACTACAAAACGATAGGTGCACTTGCCTATGGTTTTCTAGAGTAGCTTTTGAGCCATCACTCAGCTATTGGGAAAAATTATCATCATTTTTTTTTTTGTATTGGAGAGATCAACTCACACCAGTTTTCCAAGGGAGACAATATATGTGACTAGTTCGAACCATCAATCCAATTTTTGTAGATATGCATGAAAGCTTACAATGCAGGGATACTTAAAAAAAATAAAAAAGAAATAGAGAAGAAGAAAAGAAATGCAGCGTATGGATGTCACAGCGGATGTGATGTGCAATGCTGTGACATCTCGTGTAACATTTCAGAGAACACACAAACCAAGAGACTTCCTTAAATTGGAGAATCTCTCAAAATCCAAAGCCTTGGTGAAGATGTTAGCAAGCTGATTTTCAGTAGCAATATACTCAATTCAAATTATATTTTTCTCAACTAAATCTCGAATAAAGTGATATCTAATATCTATGTGTTTAGTACGAGAGTGTTGGACAGGATTTTTTGAAATATCGATCGCACTCATATTATCACAATAAATGGTTAAAGTATCACAATGAAAATTATTTTCTTTTCTATTGAATCGATCAAAATCTTCATTCAAAGCATTATTCCGAAAATCATCTTTCAAAGCATCAAACACATTTTTAGGCTCAGGAAAAGTGACACAACAAGAAGTTCTTACCATTGAACAAGTAGAAGACAAACACACTAGTCTTACCATATCTCGATAGTTTACCCTTTCTTTCCTTCTAGTCCTTATGCCTTCGGATATATCACCTATGACTTGAGAGATTGGATGATTCTTTTGAATTCTGCTTGGGGGATCTCGTCTTTCATTAGTGATTAAATCATGTCCTGCCAAGTTTGTTTCAACTGGTTCGGTGTCAGAATCAGAGTCTGACTCAGCTACAACAGACACGGATGTGGGCTCAGATGTCGTCACATTTGCTTCTACATTTGAGACAGCTGTAGATGGGGCTTTAGTCACATTTTCAGTTACATCTGTGCTTACATCCATCACAGGTGCAGTCTCAACAAATTCGAGCAAATCTCCAACATTGTCTTCTTCACTCTCATCTGCAAGACTAGAAAGTTCATCGAATATAATATTTACAGATTCCACTACCGTCTTTGTCCGAAGATTATAAACTCGATATGCATGGCTATTTGAAGAGTAGCCTAAGAAAAGACTTTTGTCACCCTTTTTGAGCCAAATTGAGCAATGTTATCTCGATCATTCAGGACATAGCAAATACAACCAAAGACATGAAAATATTTGAGGTTTGGCTTCTTTCCCAAAAGTATTTCATATGGGATCATCGAACTTCCAGGCCTCAAATATACACGATTGGCAATATGACATGCAGTATTTAGAGCTTCTGCCCAATACCTTTTGAAAGTCTTTTAGAACTCAACATGACACGGGATGTCTCATGCAATGTACGATTTTTTCTCTCTGCCACTCCATTATGTTGTGGAGTTTTAGGTACGAAAAATTCATGAGAAATTCTCTTTCTATCACAAAAAGATGAGAAAAAAGAGTTCGCAAATTCTTTACCATGGTCCGACCTAATTCTAACAACTGTTAGCCTATACAGATTAACAACTCTTCTATGACAACTTCTAAATACTTCAAATGTTTTAGATTTCTCACGTAAAAAATAGATCCAAGTAAAACGTGAAAAATCATCAACAATCACAAAAAAATATTTCCTTCCACCAATACTTTCAACTTCAACGGGACCCATAATGTCCATATGAAGCAATTCAAAACACCGTGTGGTATTGAAATGAGATAACATTTGGTGTGACACTCTTCTTTGTTTACTCTTTTGACAACTTCCACACACATTATCATTCTTCATGCAAAATCTCGGTACACCACAAACAACCTCAAATTTTACAAGATCCCTCATTTTCGTAAAACTTAGATGACCTAATTTTTGGTGCCATAGGTCAGATTCATCTGTGTGTGCAGTGTGACACATTTTTTTATTAACAAACTGATAGCAGTTATCAGGTGATCTTAAACCAGCAAGAATACACGTGTTAGATTCATTAAAAACCTCACAAGATTTTTTGTTGAATTTAACATAGAGATTATCATCACACAATTGGCTAATACTAAAGAGATTAACATTTAAACCATCCACATGCAATACATTCCGTAGCCTAGGTAGGCCATCAACATTCAAAGTTCCATTTCCAACAATTTTTCCTTTACATCCACCTCCATAGGTCACATTACCACCATCATGCTTTACATAGTTAGTCAAATACTCCAAAGTACCTGTCATGTGTTGTGAACACCCGCTATCAAAGTACCAAGATCCTGCAATGTTAGATCTCAAAAAGTATAGATAACATGACATTTAACATCGATTTCTTAACCCGCATGCAGATTTTGAAAATTTCAAAATGTGATTATGAGGATGTCGTAACATTTCGGATGACATCTGACATGCACAATTTCTGTTTGTCAAATCTGATTTCATTTTGTAACAAAACGGCCTATGTCCGGGAGCATGACAATAGTGACAAATAAAGTGGCGTTTGCGAGGTTTGGACTTCTGTGAAAAATTCTTCTTATTGTTGGAAGAATCTGAAGATTCTCCTTGTTCTTTTGCTTTAACAAATACAGGTGTTCACTTGGTTTTATACCAATGATTTGGGCTTCCTAGACTTGAGTTTTGTGTTGTTTTTTGAGTATTTTGAGTCATTTGAGTAGCCAAGCCATGTTGAGAGCCAATTATATTGAGTTTATAGTTATAGTAATGAATCGTGTATCAAAATAAGTATAAACGAGCAAACAACGAGAGATTGATTTGAAGAAACATCCAAACGCGTCAGAAATTTCCATCACTGGCAGCATTTCGTATTTTGGCCATACCTCTCTCTACAAAACTGATATTGAGATGATTCAAGTGGCTATGGAAAGCTAAGAGATAGGGCTACAACTCGTATGAAGACACAAAAAGCAAATTCGGACGTTTGGATGTCGCTACAAATAATAAAGAGGCGCTGCAGCGCAAGAATAAAAGCACCTAAAACGAAAACCTTAAAACGCAATGACTAAATACCGAGTGTTCTACGGCGCTGCAGTGCGCCCCTCCTTGCGCTGCAGCGCCGGGGTTAAAACATGGGCAGTGTGTGGGTTTGTGTTTTGCTGCTGCAGCGCCATTTTGGAGCCCAGAAAGCTGCCATGGGCGGACAAAACAATGAAAGTCCGATTTTGGATCTAAAAGGAGGGTACTATAAATAGATACATGGGAGGCTTCATCTAGGGCATGGAGGACACTTGGGGATACACCCAAGAACACAAGAAACACATCAATTTCATCAAGGAAGAATCAAGGGAAGAATCGGGTCGAATCAGAGCTTGAGGATTGAAGATTAATCGAGAGATTATCCATTTCCCTAAGTTTTCTCATTCTTTGTGCTTTAATCTTTCATTTTAGCTTCTTATGAAGATGAACAATTTGTCTATGAGTTGTTTATTTATAATGGGTAGCTAAACTTCTTATGATTTCCGGGTTTTGGAAGTAGATTAATTGAACTCTTGTTGATTGTTTTAATCTTAATTGAAGTTATTGTCTTGAAGCTTATTTGAATAATATGTTCTTATTCTTGTTTTATCATTTGGCCAATGATTTAGCATGTTTGATATATTGATTCATAATTCGAGAGATGAGTTTCAATATTAGATCTTGAGTACTTGACATGAATATTTGCATAATCGAGAGGTTTGTGAATATTTGTGAGGATATTTGATCTTTTGTGCATTTGGGAGTTGTGTATCTTATGTTGAGTAGAGATACTAGCATAGATATTTCAATCTACACTTTATATACATCTCAAAAGGGAAGATAAAATACCGTTGTGATCGTCTTATAGGTGTATTGATAATAAATTTTGCTTTGATTAAATCGTAAAATAAGAGGAATATTAATTGAAATCATAACCTGGGAATCCATTTCATTTCCCTTGGTAATTCCACTATTATTTTCATCTTGTATTTTTGTTATCTTTTCTTCCACAACAATCATTCAATTTCGATCGTCTAAATAAAAATAAGGCTATCTTAGTTCAATACTTAGCGCATTAATTTATTAGTCTCCGTGGATACGACCTTGCTTACCCTATTCTATAAACTACACCGTACACTTGCGGTGAAGCTAAAAATAAGGCGAATAAGTTTTTGGCGCCGTTGCCGGGGACTAATACAATTTTTGGTGCTAATATTGCGATAGATAGAATTATTCTTAATTTAGACATTTTTTTATTTTTTCATTTTTCTTTTGTAAATTCTACTTCTACAATGCTTGATTTGTTTCTTTGAATTGGTATAGGTGCACCTATTCGGATGGAAGAGGCAAAACCATCTTTGGAAGACGCCCTCATTTCATTCATGAATCAAACGACTTCATTTATGAGTCAAATAAATTTATTCATGAGAGAAATGGGAAATAGCCTTACCAAAAACGAAGCAAAGATGGACAAGATGAAGTTGCAATTGACACAATTGGCCAATACTATGGATTCACAATTGAAAAATCTCGAGACTCAAATGGGCCAATTAGTTACAATAGTTGGTGGGCAACATCAAAAGAGCCATTTTTAAGCACCACCAAGCCAACTCGAAGGAACAATCTAGTGCCATTCATCAAATGAGTGGTACCGAATACGAGAAGATGAAGATCCTGGAAAAGCAAGAAAGTTCGGAACCAAACACGGATTGTGTGTTTATGCACTTTCAGCCCGTGTGTGGTACCGAAAAGGAGCAAAAACAGGACAAGGAACACACGAACCATGTGTGTACGCCCGTGCATTGCGTGCATGATATAAGAAAACTATTTCAAAATGAGACAAGCACGGAATATGCGTACACGCACGAACAACATGAGCATAACCCAGATCAAAGTGTTCCAACACCAGGACTTCACTACTTTCTTGGAAATCCTAATTATGCATTACTAGATGCAAACAATGCAAAAACAATTCTCGACCACGACCCAAAGCAGTTAATATATGCATTCAAAGGTGGTACAAATTGAAATTAACAGGCGTCGAGCTAAAGACGTTAAATATAGCGCTTGTTGGGAGGCAACCCAACAGTTTATGGTGTGATTTTTTTTTTTCGTTTTCTTTATAAAAAAAAAAAAAAGAAAATTACCTGATTTTACTTCGCAGCCACACACGGGCAGGGCATGCGTAAACGCACGATCCGTGCATGATTGAGAAATTGGAGATATTGCTACGGCCCCACACACGGGCAGCCCGTGCGGAGGAGACGCCCAAGGAGGGCCACGAACCGCCGCCGCCCCCACAATAAATCAGGTCCAATCCACACAGGTTTATATTGAAATTCTATCCTCTCTTACGTACGATATAATTTCATTTAAGTTTGGGGGGAGAGATAGTTATTTTGATATGAAATGTGTGTGTGGATTGAAAAAAAAAATGTGCATTTTGTGTGTTTCCATATAGTTGCATGTAAAGCATTTTAGGTTGCATTTGCATTAGAAGCACGTTTATTATTTTCATAGATTTTAAGGAGTGAGTTGACCATGTGCGACGAGACTTGATGCTTATATTTTTGAAAAAATTTGTATTGTTTTGATTGGGTGTTGAGTATGAGTTGATTGAGCCATGAATAGATGATATTGAGCATGTGGATATTGAGAACATGGTTTGATGCTTTGAATTACGTATTTGCAAGCCTGTGAGCTTTTGAGCCTTTACTGCTTTCATCATATGCAGTCTTGTTGTTAATTTGAGTGTATCATTCATGTTGTTAGAATTCTAGAACTTACTCTGGTATCTCTGTCAAGGTCACATGTTGTATGCGAAATGTGAAAATGATCAAAGGCCATTTTTGTTAGCCCTTCAAGCCTTTTGCTTACCTAATGATAATATTGAAATCCCTAGTTAGCCAACTTGAGCCTATTGCCTAATTTTTAATATCCACAATTCAAGCCTTAACTTGATAAATCTTTTACCCAAAACTTGAGCGTATAGCATTGAGTAAAGGGATTGAATAAAGGTGAATGGGTAAAATCAAAATTTTAGAAGATGGTGTTAGAGTTGGTTGATGGGAAGAAAAGGAGGAGAAATGAAGTGTTGAAAACTCGTATAAATGTCGAAAAAAAAATCGACTTTGTAAATGAGTTTCATTTAAATGAACTTGGGGGCTAAGGATTGTAATTTGAGGTGATTCTCAAAAGAAAGAAAGGAGATGGAGATAAGAGGAGTTGATGAAAATGAGAGATGATTTGAGTAGCTTATTGAGTCTTAATGTAGATGATTTATATGCTCACCGTTCTATAATCTCGAGTTTGAGTCACTCTATCCATATTTTCCTACCCTAACCAAAGAACCTTCATTACAACCAAAGAAAAAAGTCCTTTTTGATTCACAAATTGCATACATTCTAGTGGCGAAGATATGAGACGAATTGCAAGCCTATGGTAATTTTGCGACATTAAATTGATTTGAGCGTAAACACGTCCTATATTCATTCGAGATGAGAGTATACACTTGATCTTTGAGAGACGTGATTCTTAGCATTTACCATGGTTTCTTTGATGTATGCTCTATGTTAGATGTTTGAGGCTTGGTTGATTCGTTGTTTGACACATATGATGAACAATACGAATTTTATGGAGTTGTTGTGCGTTTTACTTTTCATTACTCCCACCATGTTTTGTCTTGTTTTTAAAAGTGTTGACCGGGACGGCCAACGTTTAAGTTTGGGGGTATTTGTTCACTTGGTTTTATACCAATGATTTGGGCTTCCTAGACTTGAGTTTTGTGTTGTTTTTGAGTATTTTGAGTCATTTGAGTAGCCAAGCCATGTTGAGAGCCAATTATATTGAGTTTATAGTCATAGTAATGAATCGTGTATCAAAATAAGTACAAACGAGCAAACAACGAGAGATTGATTGGAAGAAACGTCCAAACGCGTCAGAAATTTCCATCACTGGCAGCATTTCGTATTTTGGCCATAACTCTCTCTACAAAACTGATATTGAGATGATTCAAGTGGCTATGAAAAGCTACGAGATAGGGCTACAACTCTTATGAAGACACAAAAAGCAAATTCGGACGTTTGAGACTTTAAGGTGAGAAAATTATGGTTTTAGTATTTTTTTTCTCCTGACAACATGAAAAATTAATTTTTGACTCAAGGATATGAATTTTTGGAGCTTAGGGGCTGACCTATACCATCTCAAGTTGCAGTTAGAAGCTTGAAGGAAAATTTTCATTTTTAGAGACTACTTGAAGACATTAAGGTAAGTAGTAGTCATTTAATCCTATTAAATCCCTTTAAATTTGAGACTTTAATTTTAACACCAAAATATGGTTTGGATACAATATAGGGACTGACCTTCAAGAGTTTGAGTCAAAAGGTTGATACCAAGAAGACTCTATTTTTTATCAACCCGAAAAACTACTACGAGGTGGGTGAAAAATCTTCGAAAAATAGACAAATAATTTTGATAAAATGCATGTAGTACATGAAAATATTTTATTTACTATATTTATACTATATTTATATTTTTTATATGTATCAAGTTCAAGAAGTTTCACAAAAATGAGCATGATTTCGATTTCTTGCACAATAGGGATATATGTGCATATATATTTAAATTTCTTGCTCATCTCCTGATTAATATGTTAATGAATATGTTATATGAACAAAATTATGTCATATACTTGATATATTCTGGAAAATATGACCTTGTGCTCGAATTTGAACAAATATGTCATTTATGCAATTTTTTGCAAAGTTGAGAACTAAACTGTAAATTCGAAAACTGTCAAGGACCAATCTATAAATTCGAAATTTTAGACTGTCTTAATTGTAAAATATAATATTTTAAGTTAATAATAATAATAGTTTAAAGGTTTTGAGATAAGAAAAACCCATCATTGGAATTTTAGGGACTCAAATGTATAAACTTGAAAGTTTAAGGGCCAAAAAATTAATTTTAAAAACTGTCCAGGTACCCTCTGAACATTTTGAAAATTTTGACTCCCTCAAACTTAAAAACTTATATTTTGAGATATTTTAAAAGGTTAAAGTGGCTTGGGTTGAGAAAACCGACTTTTGAAACTTTAAGTACTGAAGTGTAAAAATTCAATCTCTAAGGACTAAAATAAAATTTTCAGAAAATAAACGTCCCAGATACCTGGAAAATTTAATAACCTAAATTTTATAACATTTTGAACTCATGGTTCAAGTTTCACAAAAAAACGAACACCAAATAAACCCTTAAGGGCAGAAACCAGATTTTGTACTAGAAATAGAATTTGTGAAAATTAAGGGACCTAAACCGACCCTATTTTTAAAACTATTTTTGTTCCAATATCTTACTGTTATACACGATATTTTAAAATTACAATCACATCAAAAGCCCTCCCGGTTTGTGAGATCCAAAATTTTTAATTTCGGGTCCAAAAATAAAAACTTTGACAAAAGAAGGGACCAAACTGAAATATTCTTAAAACTTGACCCAAACCCTTTGAAAAATTGAATCTTTGAATAATTTGGAGAATTTAAAAACTAACCTTATATTTTTTGAATTCGAGACCATGACTTAATTAATTTCAAACTCGATAAGTACTATTTTACCCAAAACGGGTCTATTTATAAAAATTTTCTTTTATCAAGGACCACAAAATAAATTATATTTTCTTATGTAGTCCTACAATTGATGTAGTTATGTTTAAATTATACTTCAAAAAGTTACTTGAAAATCCCAAATCATACGCAGTACGCGTGGCGACTTCCTCGCCTCAAGACAATTTAAACTTAATTGGTTGATATCTTGTGCTATTCTTGTATATACCGCCTTGTCTTTATTCGACTGCCTTGTTGACATGATATGAACTTCGTGAATCTAATGGTGTTTGAGTCAAATTGGTGCGTCGAGCTCTCAGTCGGAGTGGACTAGTCGTGTTTTGGAACCGAGCAGCGCAGCTGTGATTCCTTACCGGCCCTACCGTCCTAATCCCACAACTGCGGACGAAGTGTCCAAGGGAAGTGGGTCGTAGTATGGGTATAATCATGATTATGACACTCTAGGCCTTGCTAGCCATAATCGTTGGAATTGGCTCGCCCGGGTAGTAATAAGGTAGATATGGCTATGTGCCAAACGTGTTTGGGGAGTCATAAGGTAGAACAGAGGAATCGTTGACTGATCCACACGGTTCCAATATTACGTGCTTGGGTTGGCGTCACACTCCGTGCACAACCATTACTTGCATAGGTTAGCGTCACACTCCGTGCGCAACCATTACTTGCTTGGGTTGGCTTTACACTTCATACGCAACCACTACTTGAACTACTTGCAACGCATCCATAGTGTTTGATCGATCCTGGACTATTTCATCAAATTATATAAAATTGTATTATTTTTGAATACCATGTTGCTTGTGAATCGCGTGTGACTCACGCATCATGAATCATGCATTCTTCATATAATCGTTTTCCTACATCTGTATAAGCCACTTACACACGATCACCCATCCACTGAGAATTTTTGTCTCACCCCCACCTTTTTCAACGACCAATTGTTGATCCACCATATTATGAAGACGTCAACAAAGACGACCAAGCGACGAAGTAATCCCTGGACATAGTCCGTCGATCTAGCCTTAAAAGTCGTTTATGTTTTGTTAACGAAAAATTTATTTCGTTTGATGTAATAGAGGGGCGTAGGACCCCTTCGTTTAGAAAATTGGTTTGTAATAGTATTTCCACTGCGACTATTAACTCTGTTTCCAAGAAGTTATGATGAACTATGTCTATTTGGGAATTAATATTGCTCAAATACTTGGTGGATTATGTTCTTAGAATGGAGAACGGTGTAAGTTAATCGTCGCGTCGTGACTCCACTTTTGGGGCGTGACAGTTACTCACGTTCTCTCTCCTCCATCCTCTCACCGCCAAAACATTCTCTCTCCTTCTTTTTTTTTCATATTTTTCTATCTCTCTTTAATTTTCTCTTTCCTCATGTTTTCTCTCACTTCTTATTTTATTTCTTTTCTTCATTCTCCAATTTATTTCAAAAAACCTGATACTTTATTTCGAAAAATAGATACTTTAACTTATAAAAGTGTTACCTTAAATCTGTTATGTTTATTTTTCATTCTTCAGTATAATATATTCTTAATATGTGTTGTATTAAAAAACATGATATTTTATCTCAATAAATGGATACTTTTACTTATAAAAGTGTTACTTTAACTACATCATATTTATTTTTTATTTTTCTCTTTCTTTTGTTCCTAGTTTGTAACTGTATTAAGAAATCTGATACTTTATCTCAAAAAACAGATATTTTAACTCATAAAGGTGTTACTTTAACTTTGTTATATATATATATATATTGTAATATATTCATAATTTGTGACTATATTAAAATATATGTTACTTTATCTCAAAAAATAATTACTTTTACTTATAAAAGTATTACTTTAACTCTATCAGATTTATTATTCATCTTTCTTTGTATTGAATTCATAATATGTGACTATATTAAAAAACGTGATTTTTTATTTCAAAAAACAGATACTTTTACTCTTAAAACATGATACTTTGTCTCAAAAAATATATACTTTTACTCATAAAGGTGTTACTTTAAGTCTGATATATTTTTCCTTCACTATAATAATAATCTGTGACTATATTAAAAATATGATATTTTATCTAAAAATACCGATACTTTTACCATAAAACATTTACTTTAACTGAGGAAGAAAAACAGGAAAAACAAAAACAAAAAAAAGGAGCAAGTGGTCTTATATGAGTTTTTGCCTTAAATTAAATTTGATACGAAGCGAGTTCGAGTAGCTTCACATATTTTAATATTTTTTCAACTAAATGAGTTTAGATCGAGTCAAGCTTTACATCTTATCAAATGAAAAACAAGTCTTTAGTAATCGATCTTAAGTATTGAGTAGATTGATTTGTTTTTCAGCCATACTTGAAGTGTGTATTAAAAATAAAGTAAATCTCAATTTACCCTCCTATACTCTCATTGAATATCATTTTACCCCTTATAGTTTTCATTGTATTATTTTACCTCCTCATACTCTAAATTTGTTCACTTTACTCCTTATATTATTGAAATATTATTTTATCCTCTTATTATTTTATTAAATAAACTAATTATCGCTACTATTATTTTTCAATTAATTTAATGACATCAAAATTTATATAAGACTTTTTTGAATATTTTATTTATTTATTTAAGTTAATATAACTTCTATTAAACAATGATTTTTCTTGTTAACTAATATATTCATACATAATATTTCTTTTCATCAAAAATTTGAAAATTGAATATTATATTATAAACAATTTTTCTGAAATAAGTAACTATGAGCAATAAGTTTCTCATCATTAATCTATATATATATATATATATATATATATATATATGAGACTATTTTAGAATAGTCTCTCATAGTTTTCCCGCCCATTTTTTGGTTTCTAAAAAAAGTAATAAAAATTCTTTAAGAAAAAAAGTAATAAAAATCTATGAAAAAATAAGAAGTCATAAATATTTGTAATTTCATTATTTTTTGGTAGTCAACTTTCTTTCAATAAATTATTAAATTGTTTAAAAAAAGTTATATTTTAAAAATAAAGTTATTTAAATCAGGTTTCCAAATCTGTGTTGTACTGCATTAATTATTATACATATATATATATTTTCTTTTTTTTAAAAAAAAATTTCATAACTCTTTCATTTTAGATCTATTTTTGACGTATAATATATATAATTAATTATCTTTTTACGATCTTCAGTTTGACATCAATATTGCATATATACAATAAAAAGTAAATATAATAAATAAAAATATATAAGATATATTTTCTCATTATTTTGTAAAGTGCTTTAAAAATTATGTATTTGTACTATTGGACATCAATGTGTAGTTGTTAATTGGACTTATCCAATTTCATCATAATTATATAAAATTGTATTTAGGTTGATTAAATTTAATCAAAAAAAATACTTATTTTAATTGAAGAAATATCTCAAACTATGTTTCCAAATATTATATATATATTAAATATATCCATACATAGCATTTGATATATTCATGTAAGAAGAAATTAAATTTTTATTTAATATATATTTATATTTATAATATTTCTTTATATATGAAAAAATATTTTTTATATTTTTAATGCACTTTTCATATTAATAGAAATTATTTTTTATATTTATCAGTGTATTTTGATATTCAACTATTAAAGTTGTACATTTGGACTATTAGATATGAATTTGACGGTTTGATATTTTTTTTGATATATGTGTATATATAAAAATAAATAGTTTTAATTTTTTAAAATATTTTATTTTTCCCTTAAAATTATGTTGCTAAATATAAACATGATTTTGTTTAATTCTTTTAATAATTCTAACAATTGTTCAACTTTCTAAACTCTAAAAAAATATTAAAATTTGAAATGACTTTATTATTGATTGCATTGAAAAACAATACATTAAATATTAAACATTTGAAATTTTTTTTTTCAAACTTTTACTTTCTTATAGATAAACATGTTCAATATATAGATACAATTTATATTCACAAAATCTTTAATATCAACTTGATATATTGTATTTGAAAAATCTTTTTCATAGTTTACAATAATTTATTTTGATATTATTTAATTGTGTGATTTATAATTAAATTAATTAATTTTTATATTTTAATTATTTATTAAAATTCTAAATTTTTTGCAGTCACTAAAAATTATAAAAATATAGTTCGTGCATCACACGATCTAAAAATACCAAATATGGGAACCCGAATAGAACATAATAATTTAAAAATCCAAATACTACAATACAAACCCCCACAATAAATTTTCAAAAGTTTAAAAAATAAACTTAACAACGTGAATAAATAAAATACATGACAAAATCCGCAAAAAATAAAAATATCCCCGAAATAATCAATATAATAAAATCGGTAATAGTACCAAAACTATATTTTATTGTCTCTATTTTCTTAACTAATATACTTAGTTCTCCTACACATACGAGATGACTTTGGAGAATAATTATATTTTCCATCCGAATTTACTACAACAACTTTTGAAAAGAAATATGACATGTATTTTCACACTTATTAGGAATCTAAACATGACTAAAACGAAATGAGCGATGAAGGTGCACATTTGCGGTTTTATGAAAAAATAGTTTTCAAAGATTGAACACAAATACATTTGACTGTATTTTTTTATGATTATGTGGTATGATATTTTTTTATTTTTGATTTTATCAATAAAAAATATTAAAAGCTACTTTCTGCTTATTGTTTGATGTTATATTAAAATTATCACAATGCAAGAGATATAATTCGTAGAACTATTAGAAAAATGCACATGTCATAGTACAAAATGGATGCCTCACAGATATACATCGTGCATCGCACGAGCAAAAACTAGTGAATTATAATAATATGATTTAAAAATATATATATAGATACTTGTATAGCCATATTTAATATCAACTATGTTAAAATATTCATTTTAGTATTCAAAAAATTAACCACTACAATGACTTTAAAATAGTTTTTATTAAATTATGATTATTCAAAAAGTAATTGAAAAATTACTAATATTATCTCACGTACTTAATAAGAAATTATTAGATATATATTACATGATTTTAAGTTTGTGACGAATGAGAAGTTATAAGTATAAATGTATTAGCTAATAGAAAATATCCTATTGTATTGTAATTCAATAGAGACTATACTAAAGTTAAATAATTAGCTACTAGATGTAAAATATAATAAATAAATTTAATATAAATATTAATTAATCAAGTTGTGGAAGTTAATTAAGTACAAGTTTGCTAACATTGAAATAGTTTAAAATGACTGTGTTATTTTAGTAACAATAATAGGTAATGATAAAATGGCCATATTTTTTAGTATATGAGTATAAAGTAAATTTTTTAAAGTATAAGGGGGTAAAGTGATGCTAATTAAGAGTACATAGGAGTAAGGTGGTGCTAAGTGAGAGTACAATGGATTAAAGTGATACAATTGAAAGGATAAGGGGGTAAAGTGATGCTCAATGAGAGTATAGAGTAAAGGGGCAAAGTGAGGTTTACCCTTAAAAAATATATAATTAATAATTGCAATTACCGATTGTGGAATTATATTTTTGCACTATTTCATTTGATTAAGTGTAACAAGCTAATCTATTATTATTTGCAATGGAATTGTCGATCCACGTATCCCAGATCAAGCTCGTCTACAAGCCTCATTGTGATGAAATCATGAATAACCTTTCTCGTTAGTTATGGATGGGGATGACAGTGAGACGGGTAGACGCGGTACCCACCATCCCAGACCTTGGGACAGATATGAGTAGTCTTTTTCAGATTTGAGATGGATATGCAATGAGAAATTACTACCTATTTATATATGGGTAGGGTAAGATTTTACTCCATTGGATACCCAGTACCCACTATCCGAATCCATTACCCTTTAGTAATTTCCACTTATTTTTTTTCACTTGACCTGATACATTTCTTCTTAAAAGCCTAATATAAATTTTCATTTTGCATAAAGAAGATATAAAGTTATTACTTCTTTGAATCTGTGATCATATCAACTCGATATATTTTATCTTTGTCAAACTTGATAGACTACATGTTTGACGATGCAGTTTTATGAATTAAATGATGTACTAGTGTTGATTCTGCAGTTTTAGAAATGTATTGTTTGTTGAAATTCATTTATGGAAATTGGATTTTGACCCGATTTTGGCCAATTATTTAAGTGGGTTTATTTATTTGTTATAGGAAATAATGAATAATTGTAAACTACACCGTGGGTTTAGCATTTTGAGTTTCTCTAAACTAATATCGGGTGAATGAGAAATTAATGCATAAAGTAAGCCATTTAAATGCATTTTATATGAAAATGTGAATTTATATGAAAATGTGAAATAGTGAGAATGTGAAAAGCCACATCCCACATAGGAAACAAGGAGCAAATTTAGCTACATTATATAAAACTTCACCAATAGTAAGGATTAATCAAGTAAAGCTCGTTATGGTACACCCTAGAGGACCAAGTCAATTTTGACTAGTTTAAAGAGCACCGAGACGCTGTAGAGCATCATCCGAGCTAGAGCCGGAGCCCAAACCCAAGCTCGTGCACATCGTACTTAGTCGCATTGGGTGCTTTAGAAGCACACTTTACACTCGCACGTACGTATTATCGCGAGGAGCTTTGAGGAGCCTTAAAGATTTGAAAAATTGAACTCGGATTTGGTACAGTGACTCGGTGACATGGCAGGGCAGCTCAGGTGGCAGTGACTTGGCGGAGTCATTCGGACGGCACCATATGGCAGGCAGGTAGAGCTGGCAAAATAAGCCCAAACCCGATGGGCCGGCCCAACCTGCCCGAAAATAGGCTGGGTTGGGCCTCATTTTTTAAGGCCCGAAAAAATTTGGGCCTAAAAAGCCCGATCCAGTAGGCCCATCGGGCCAATCGGGCTCGGGCCAAAATAGCCCGTATTTTTCGGGCCAGCCCGAGCCCAATACCATTTAATTAAAAAAAGTCTTAAATTATGTTTATGTTGCATTGTTGCTATGCTGACTTGCAATTGCTTTTGGGCCTTGGTCCAAAAAACTTAATAGAAGCCCATTTGTAGATTAGTTCACAAAAGACAAAAGAAAAGAAATTTGTGCACTTTGAGTGAGAACGTGAGAACTGAGAACTGAGAACGCATTTTTTTAACAAAATTACACAGTTAAAAAAACCCTAATCTTACTCATGAAGGAATCCAAATCGCCGTTACCTCCACCGTTCGCCGCAACTCCAGCCACCTCTCCCGCCATCGATGTCGCTCCAGCCACTTCTCCCGCCGTCGCCGTTGCTGGTACAGGTACGTATACTCTGTCCTTGTTAGTTCATGTATAACTTATCAAAACTTATCAGCCATTTTTTATCTTTTTTTCTGAATTAAATTGAAAAAATTAATTTAGCAGATAACTCATAACTCGCAGTCGCCGGGCAGAGAACGATTCATGAGTTTCTTATTAGATTTACTTTTTTTTATTGTTCATTGCTTCGGTTGCCAATTATTAAATTATATAGAAAATTAATCCTAGTTTTTATAGTTATTAGATTAGTGATAATGGTGGTATTAATTTTTAATTATAATTTGAAGAGGTTTATTTGTATTTTAAAACAGAAAATAAGAACATTCATTGTATTTACTACTTTGCTTCCCACTGAATATTGATGGTATCAATTTTTTAATTATATTTTGTAGTTATTTGTATTTTATATCAAAAAACAAGAACTAACACTTTGTTTTGCCTTATTGAATTATAACAGATATGGATTATGACCAAAATTTGGAGGATATGGAGGATGATTATGACTTGAAAGTGTTGGAATCTCTTATTACTCCTAAAACTGAGAGTACTGCAGGTACTAATGCTTCTATTGGTTGTAGTACTACAATTAATAAGTCAAAGAGTAAGAATACTAGGGATGATAGACTGAATGATGAAAATGTTGGTGATAGAGATACAAAAAAAGCTAAGTCCGAAGTTTGGAATTATTTTGAAAAGCTTGGTACAATAAATGGGGTAGAGAAATGTAAATGTAAACATTGTAAAAAGTTATACACTTGTAAATCTCTATCGGGCACCACTCATTTAAGATGCCATTTTCTTAAGTGTTACAACGCTCCACAATTTCATGATGTGGGTTCTTTATTGGAAAACCAAACTACACTGCTGAAGAAGTGGAAGTTTGATAGTAAAGCTTATCGAGATGCGTTGTCTAGATGTATAATTAGGCATGATCTTCCTTTTAGCTATGCCGAGTATGCGGGGGTTTCTGCTATCAATAAAATCTTGAACCCTGAATTTAAACCTGTTAGTAGAAACACTGCAAAAGCTGATTGTAAGAGTGTATTTTTGAGTGAAAAGGCAAAGCTAAAGAGTGTGTTAGCTAATCTTCCTAGTAGAATTTGTTTGACTTCTGATATGTGGACTGTTGTGACTACACAAGGTTATATGGCTGTGACTGCGCATTATGTTGATGAAAATTGGAAGTTAAATAGTGAATTGCTTTCTTTTTGTGTTTTGGAAAGTCCACATACAGGGTTAGAATTATCAGGTAGGTTACTTGGAGTGCTTAAGGATTGGGGGATTGAGTCCAAAATATTTTCTATCACCTTGGACAATGCCTCGAACAATGATAGCATGCAAAAATATTTAAAAGATAGGCTTAATTTGTAATATGGCTTGTTATGTAAAGGTGAGTTTTTCCATGTGAGATGTTGTGCACATATCTTGAATATTATTGTTCAAGAAGGTTTGAAGGCGACGGGTAAAGCTTTGGAAAAAATTAGACAAAGCGTTAAGTATGTGAGGGGTTCGGAGGGAAGATTATAACAATTTCAAATATGTATTGAAGAAGTGCACTTGAGTAATGTGGGTGGTGGTTTCTTGAAGTTGGATGTGCCAACTAGATGGAATTCTACATATTTGATGCTTGAAAGTGCTATCAAATATCGTCGTGCATTCATCAATTTAAGCTACCATGATACAGATTACAAGTTATGTCCAACTGATGAAGAGTGGGAAAGAGCAGAAAGAGTGTGTGTTTTCTTGTTCTCTATGTTTTTTGGTGCTTGTGTCTCCTAACAATTATCATTATGTCATTTGTATTTTATTGTCTTCGTATCAAGTATGGAGGTGTGGAATTACATTATAAATTGAGTGAACTGTGGATGTATTTGATGGATAAATTTATTTGAGTTGGAATGTAATTTAGTGGTGTTTTTATATATAAATATGATATGATGGTAATTGAATATGAGGTTGATAGTGATTATTTGACTTGTCTGGGACATCATTCCATTTTTGGAAGAAACAAAATAGTCTGTATATTATTGTGCAATTGTGCATATAGTTTTTTTTTTTTTTTTTGGGCTGGTTTGGCCCGTTGGCCCGTGGCCCATGACTGGGTTGGGCTGGGCCAGCAAAATAGAGGCCCGATAAAATTTTCGGCCAGCCCGGCCCAGCTCAGCTCAATTTCTTGGTCTGGCCCATTGGACTCGGGCCGGGCCGGCCCGGCCCGGCCCATTGCCAGTCCTACAGCCAGGTGGCGCTGATTGGATGCACCTGTTCGCTGACGAAGCACCATGACTGGACATGATTGTCCAGTGTGCCAGGGTTTGTGCCAAGGGATGTGTACCTTCGCTAGGATGCGATCTGGATCATTAGATCACGGCTGTTGATCAGAAGACGTGATCTGATAGTCCTGATCAATCTGAACCAAGAGTTAACCTAGTATAAAGGGGCACATGAAGTTCTATAAATAGGAATCCCCCAGAACTCATTTTTTGCATCTAAAACATCTAAAAAATTTGCTTCTTTTTGCATAAGTCTATAAGAGAATTCAAAAAACACTATAAGTTCGTAGTTCTTGGGATTTGTAGTGCAACTATTGCAAGAAAGTTGGTATTATATCTTGGGAGATTATTGACGTATTTCGTAAGCACCGTGAGCGGGGCAATCTCGTAAAAAGAGAAAGAGTTTAACTCTTGCCTCAACATTCCATTTTCATACCATTACTCTGCTCAAACTTACGTAGCTATTTTGATATACACCATACTAGTTTCTCCAATATTGTTGCATTTGTATTTTTGTGTTGCTTTTGATTAAATTGATGAATGATAATAGTCAGTAGTGAACTAGCAAAATTGAAATGATTAAATGTTATTGTTAAGAATTTAGCATGTTAAGCATTTTCTTATAAAATAATTTGCTTTTGATAGGAGCCATTTAAATATTCATATAATTAATTATAAGCTTTTATATAATTGGGCGGGTACATGTAGTATGTGGGCATCAATAAATGGATTTGGGATGTGTAAGGGTAATAGATGTAGTTCTTTAATCAACAGGTACGGGTAGAATAAATATTATAAAATTCGGACATGGATAGTCTTAAAAAGGTGAGTACCTCATCCATTGTTGTCCCTAGTGGTGGATAACTACTAAAGTTATTCACTTGGTTGTTTTTACCTTAAACCATGGAGAATTATGATGTTGTTCCAAGAAAAACATAGAGAATATTTAAGACGTGAGAGAAAATGTTTCATGTTGTCCTCTGGTATAGGAAAAGTCAAATATTTAAACTACTAATAACATAGAAACGAGATATGAAAAAGATATATCTCATTCCTATCAAAATTGAAGTCTTGATAAGAGAGGTTTTAGGATAAATCTCATTCATGTTATTTTTAAGACAAAAACTCTTGTCAGTTGGTCTAACGGGTCAAAATCCATTAGACGGATCCAAAAACTGACCCGTTGATATTTTTATAATATGAACAGAGGTGTTATTATAATACTCAGGGGCATGTGGCATTTTTGTAATATATACAGTGTCATAGTTTCACTAAGGGGTACAAATGGTATTTTTGGAATATTAGGCACTGGCATACAATCACTACGACCTTATAAAGTATTAATTTTTCTTCTGTAAAGTATTGAACATTGTTTTTAGTAGTTCTCATGAAAAATATTATTTTTTTTCCTCAAAAGTAGTAGTAATCCCCCTAAAACGTATTAGTAGTCCCCTTAAAAAGTATTTGATTTTCTGATTAAAGGTATTTTAGTAATTTCCCGTGAAAAGTATTAGTAGTTCTCCATAAAAGTATTAGCCCTCTCCCCCTCAAAAGTATTTAGTAGTATTAATAGTCCCCCTAAAATGTATTAGTAGCTTTCTGGAAATTATTTACTAGTACTCTGAAATGCTTCAGAGTTAATTCAGTCAAATCAACAAATACTTTAATGACATGGATGAGTGCTCACTTTTCGAAAAATACTGATTGAATCAATTTATGACAAATTCAAAGCAAGATAAAAAAGAATATGAATATTAATAACACTTCATAGAAGTAAAATAAAGAAAATGAATCACACTGTAAATATATCAATACATCATCATCCCCTCGAAAAACTCCACTCCACTCTAAACATCATTACTCACTTCTCGAGCAAACCTTATGAGAAGTGATTATAGACAAGAAAAAGAAGAAGGCAAGGATAGACAAGAGAAAAACATTGTCAGAGATAAAAGTGGAGAAAAGGGAAGACAAGAGCCTTCATTAGTAGATATTTCGAATTTGGGGGCGATGCCACATCCGAACTACATGGAGAGAGAGAGAGAGAGAGAGAGAGAGAGAGAGCAGATTCGTGTAATTTTTTTTTTGTAAGGTTGAGTCTGAATTTGGATTAGTTGAAGCGCTTCGTCTGACGGATTAGATCCATTAGACCATATGACAGTAGACTATACCTCTATTTTTAAAGTATGATTTATCAATTTTTTAGTGCATCATTTTAAAATCTTTAAAACATGATAAAGCCAAGTGCCCATTCTTAAAACCCTAAACAAGCTCGAAGCTACATAACGCCCCCCTCTAAACAAAGATTGTGATCTAATCTCAAATATGAAGTAATAATTGCAAATATTTACTGAAAATTAGCTTGATTAATTTCACTTAGGCTATTTTAGTCTAAGGAGTTGATATTACATAAATGAAAATAAATTGGCATTAAAAGTCATGTCTAGAGATTTTAAGGCCTTAGACAAAATTTTAGGAATGACCGTGTGCAATCTACCACTAATCCTTATTTTAATTTCTAGCTTTTTGAGATTGAATTAATCTTTTTTTTTTAAAAAAAATGAGATTCAACTTTTTATTTGGCATCTTTACCACTATAAATTAAATCTAAAATAAAAAAGCATTAAAAATATATAAAAAAAAAATCAAAAGGAAAAAGTTATGAAACAATGGAATCTAAGAAATAGAAACAATAAGAATTGCATGACGTTACACGCTTATTAGCTAGCAATCTATATCTATATATACATAATAAGAGACTATTCTTAGAATAGTAACTCTTACTTTTCCCGCCCATTTTCAGTTTCTAAAAACAATAATTTTTTTGCTTTTCGGATTTAACTACTAAAATGAGATTTTATTATTTTTTGTGGTCAATATTATTTAAATAAATCACTTTTTAAAGTTATATAAAAGATAGAGTTATATAAGCTTTCGAAATATATGTGTGTACTACATTAATTATTATATTTCTCTTTTTCTTTTTTATTTTAAATTTTAATAATTTTTTTCATTTTATATCCATTTTTGACCTATAATATATCCAAGTAATCATATTTTTACAATCTTCAGTTTGACACCTATATTGCATATATAAAATAAAAAATAAATATAATAAATAAAAGAAAATATATGATACATTAATTCATTATTTTATAATGGGATTTAAGAATTATGTATTTGAGCTACTGGAGATCAATTTGTATATTCATGTTTCTTGACTATCTATAATACATGTATAATTTATATTTGAGCTTATCTTATTTCTTCATAATTATATAGAATTGTATTTAAGTTGATTAAATTCAATCAAAAATATTTATTTTAATTGAAGAAATATATCAAAATATGTATCCAAATATTATTTATATATTAATATATCCATACGTAGCATTATAATTATATATATTCATGTAAGAAGAAACAAATTTTTTATTTAATATGAAATTATATTCATAATAATGTATATATAAATTACTTCTTATATTTATTAACTTACTTTTCATGTTAATAGATTGTTTTTATATTTATCAGTGTATTTTGATATTCAACTTTTAAACTTGTACATTTTGATTATTAGATATGAAGTTGTTTGTTTGATATTCTTTTGATATATGTACATATATAAAAATAGAATAGTTTTTATTTTTTGAAATGTTACATTTCCCCTAAAATTATGTTGCTAAATATGAAACAAGAATTTTGTTTAATTCATTTAATAATTCTAATAATTGTTTAACTTTTTAAACCCTAAAAAATATTGGAATTTGAAATGACTTTATTTATTGATTGTATTGAAAATATAATACATTAATATTTGGCATTGAGAAATTGTATTTTTTTTTCCAGATTGTTGCTTTGTTATAAATAAACATGTTCAATAAATAGATACAACTCACATTCACAAAATTTATTGTCACCCAGATTTATTGTCCTTAAAGAGGATTTTAAATATAGTAATTTATTTTTATATTATTTAATTATATGATTTAAAATTAAATTAATTAAATTTTTATTTTAATTATTTATTGAAATTCTGGAAAAATTCCAATCACTAAAAAATATTTTTGTACAAATATAATTCGTGCATGCACCCATCCTGAAAAATACCAAATACGAGAACTCAAATAGAACATAATAAATAGAAAATCCAAATAGTACAATACAAATCTCCACAACTAAATTTCAAAAAAAAATTATAAATTGACTTAATAACACGAATAAATAAATTACATGATAAAATCGGTAAAAATGAAAAATATCTTCAAAAAATAAATCTAATAAAAACAATAATATTGTCAAAACTATGTTTTGTTAACTACTATTTCATTAATTTTGTACTTAATTCTCCTATTATCTTATATACACGTGTTAACTTTTCATTTATTTTACGATAAGCTTTTGCAAAAAGCTTTGCCACCAATTTACACATGCAAACAACCTTGAAAAAAGTGTGACACCAATTTTCACACTTATTAAAAATCTAGACATGACTAAAATGAAATAGGCGATGTAGGTGCGTTTGTTCGGTTCTATGAAAAATCCCTTCCGAAGATGGAACACAAATACACAACCTTGAATGTATTATTTATAAGTATGAAGATGATATTTTTTTTATTTATTGACTTCATCAATAAAAAATATTAAATAATATTTCATGTTTATTGGTTGATACTATATCAAAGTTATTATAATGCAGGAGACATAATTCGTAGAATTATCAGGAAAATACACACGTCACAATACAAAACGGAGGCCTCATAAATATACACTCATGCATCGCACAGGTAAAACACTAATTTATCGTAAAGTGAATGTTTGAGTATGAGGATGAGAGAAAAAAATATGTCAAAGGGAATAATTCTATTTTTAATAAAACAAACAAGGAATATTACTTAAATTGATAACAAGTAAAGAAAACCCTATATATTACCCCGTGACAACTATCATATTTTCCTTCTTTTCTAGTAAATTCCAGTAGATTGACCCTTCTTTAGGCTAAAATGAAGGTTAGGTGATGACCAAATGAATTTTTGTTAGGGCGATTTTTATCGCCTAAAAATAATTTCCAAAATTATAAAGATTGGATTTTGATTTGTTTTTCCTTCTAGACTTATGGTATGATTAGGACTTATTTAGATTAGGAAAGTAATCATATTGATATGGTATTGATATATTAGGACTCTTGGATAGTTTTATTATTTCCTAACATAAGTGATTTACTTGTCATATATTTGTATATATCTTCTTTCCTTGTGTATTAGGTCTCTTGAAGGGTTTGGACTTTGGACGGCTATATAAAGGGAAGATGACGTCCATAATCAATACACAAGAAATACACCAGAGTTACAAGAGTCTTGAGAGAATTAAGAGTCATTCAAGCACAAGGAGTCTCACTGCCCTGGATGCAATCTCGAATGTGACTACATCTGAGATTACATCCAATCCTGCAGATTGTGTTAGCATTTCATCCATTATTTTAGTTTTGTGATTAACGATGTCCACACATGTCTATTGTTGGATGAGTTGAATTACACAGATCATATATACTCTAGATAGGAGTTTTTCGTTGAGTTTCTACTAGTTGGTTTTAGTATTTTTGTATACGAAATCAAACGATATTTACTAGTGGAAAGTTTCGGCATATTGCAATGTCTACAAGCTTGTTGGCTTGTAGATAATTTTTATTTCGTGTGTCTTGTTACTGTTTTCAAAATTCCGTTGCATGTGATTGTGAATGTGACCACATTTGCAATCACATCCTTACTCTGCGAAACTTTTTTAATTTATTCGTGCTATAATTCTTTCAATTGGCATCTAGAGCCTACATTTGACGACACTAAGTGTTGATCCTGAGTGTTTGTTAGCATGAATACTCAAAACAACCCCACTTTTCGTCCTCCATTCTTGATGTCTCCAATTATTTTATTTGTAAGGTCAAAGTTCGGGCCTACATCAAATCAATTGATGAAAGGGCCTAGCGTACAATGTCACGCCCCAGACGGGACGAGACGACGATATGTGAAGCCCCGATCTTTCCGAACATATAATTGATTCTTATTGTCGTCTATGTATTTGATCGACTATTTTACCGCGTCACTTTGACGGGTAATTATCATTAATATATATTTTGTACTTTATTTCATTTTATTTAATTACTTGTGATCATGATCTTATTTACTTCTAATTCACATTTATGATCACTTGGTTGATCATTATTACTATTTTTGTATTTATTAGTCACCTTAGAATTTTAAGAGACTATTTATTTTAGAAACTTTTACCTTATAGAATTAAGAATTTGATTTAGATTAAGTGATCATGAGACTTATAAGTGATCAAGGAAATAACTAATTATTTTGGAGATTGATATATTTAATCTATTATCATCAAATTTGGGACAAAACAAATATATGGAATTACCATAGTACACCTACAGTGGACGGCCATGGTGATGATTTTTGGAGTAGAAATATCATCCAACTCTTGTACACTTACACCTTATATTAGTCATCTTGTGTATAATTATACCATTAATTCAAATATTATACACATCACCTCATACATAAATTCTTTATTATTAAAATTTCCCAACATGTTGGAGTCTTCCCAACATTCCTTCTCTTTCCATACCTTGCCTATACTTTGACTAGTCTAATTGTCTCCATGCAAGAGACAATTTGCAAGACACAAAATTAATCAAAAAATCTCTCTCTCCCTCCCTAATGTTGGACGGCCAATATGGCCATTTTACACAAAATTTGGTTAAAAATTTTTCATCCAACACATTTTAATCTCTCAAGCAAATTCTCCTCCTTCTCTATAACCTCTCTCTAAAATTCATTCACATCTTCAAACCTTCAAACACCAACTCTTCACATCTTCAAATCTTCAAACATAAGTTCTTCATATCTTCAAGTACCCCTTCTTCACATCTTCAAATATTCAAACACAAGTCCTTCACATCTTCAAACCCATCTTCATATCTTCAAGAACATCTTCTTCCTAACATCAAACATACTTTTTTTCTTCAAACATCTAAACCAAAAGAAATAATCTTACCACTTAAACACCAAAAATTCGAACACCCCCCTATCTCAAGGTAAGAAATTTCACTCTTCAATTCAACTTAAAATCTTGCTACTCATCACCTTCTCCTTTTAATTTAAGTTTATATTTTGGATTTTGAGGTACTTAGAAGACCATTTGGAGACATGCATGCATGGTGGTGAAATTTGAAGACTTGAAGAATAACTAGCAGCGAAATTTGGACTACAAGGTAAGAATTGGACACTAGAGCCCTTCTTTCTTCTTCTTCTTTTTTTTTTTTCAAATTTTAACACCCCTTTTTCATTTTTGAGAAATAGGGGCTGACCTTAGGTGATTTTGGAGTTGAAACAAAATTTCCAAAGTTGAAGCTTCAACTAGTTTCAAATCACCTACTACACAAGGTAAAGTGTAGTCTTTCCAATTTTCTTATCTCCTTATTTTTCTCTTTAATTTTTCTCTCATTTTTCTAACTCCAAATTTTTGATATTTCTTGACTTAGGGGCTGACCTAAGTGACCTCATCCAATGTTGTGAAATTTTCCCCTTTTATTTCACAACTTTCCAATTTAAGATGGGTGGAAAAATACTTTCCAACTTCTAGGTGTTTTTATTAAAATGCATGTAGAATTTTGATCATGAGCCCTTGAGATATATAATCTATGTATTGCATGTCAATTTTATGTATCAAATCATGAAAATTCTCAAGAGTTGCTCAAAATTGCTATTTATTGAAATTTAGGTCCATGCATGTACAATTTAATGTTCTATTTGATGAATTCTTGTATGAATTGCACATGCATGTGTATGATTTTTTAAATCCATATTTTGGATGACTTATAACCTGGACAAGTCGAGCATAATTGATTAAACTTCATTTTTTGGACTTAAAATACAAAAATGGAAAGTTGGTGGACTAAATTGCAAGAAAATAGAACTTAAGGGACCCCTCTGCTAATTTCGAATTTTGGGACTGTACTCAGCTTCAAAAATGACTTTTGGACATTTTAATAGAGTTTTAAGAGTTTTAAGATAAATAAAATCAACCATTAAAAGCACAAGGACTAGATTGTAAAATTTGAGAAGTTTAAGGGCTACTTTGCAATTTTTGAAACTGTACCAGACCTTAATTTTAAAATTTGAAATTTTAACTCTTAAGGGACTGGAAATGACATATTTTAAATGTATTCCAAAATTCCAAGTATTTAGAGCTTGCAAAGTAATTTTACTAAAATTGAGGGACCGAATTGTAAAAGATTAAACTTGAGGACCCAAATGAAATTTCCAGAACTTATGCAGCCCATGCACCTGGAAATACTAACTTAACCATAACTTAATTATATTTTGGACCCAAGGTTCAAATTTCATAACAATCGGACCCCTAAAAGCCTTAAAGGCAATTATTTCAAAATGGGACAAAAATGATATTTTCAAAAGTTAAAGGACCTACACTTATTTCTTTTAAAAACTGCTTTTGTCCCAATATCCTACTAACCTTAGTGACATTTTCCAACTGGAATCACACTAAAAGCCCTTCAGGTTTGTGAGTTCCAATTATTTTAAACTAAGGGCCTGAAATGACATTTACAAATTTGGGGCCAATGTGAGAATTTTCTAAAACCTCGACCTCAAAACTTTAAAAACCTGAATCTATGGACAATTTGGAGAATTTAGGAACTGACCTCATAATTTTTGAAGGTCGGGATATTTGTTTATTCAATTTTTAACCCCAAAAGTTTTAGTTTTTACAAAACGGGGCTAAATTGAAAATTTTCTTTTATAAAGGACCTAACTCAAATTATTTTCTCTTTTACTAAAATAACCCTGGACCCTCTGACTTGGAGAGTTAATTAAAGTATCTTATTTTCTCAAAAACCCTTGACTTATCGGACCGATTCGATCGATTAATACCCGATCGCGGGGCGACTTCCTCGTCTTGCGGTTCTGAATCTATAACGGACTTATGTTCCACCTAATATTTCAAGATATCGAAGATTACTTATCCTTCCAATAATCATCTTCATCCAAATTACTCCACCAACGCCATATTGCTACTCGTGGAATTTCAAAAAATTTCCTGAACTGCTTCCCTGAATCAATAATACTCGATTGCTGGTTGTTGCATGTACTTGTATTTACTTTCCGCTGAGTCAACTTGGTGTGTCGAGCTCACAAATCGGAATGGATACATCGGGGATGGAACCAGCGGCTCGGCCGCTATTCCACTCTTCCTACCCCATCGTCCCTAATCCCGCAACGAGGACGGAGTGTCCAAGGGAAGTAGGTCGTAGTACTTGAGATATAATCATGATTATGACAAATCCGAGCCTTGCTAGCTCCACTCGTGGATTTTGTCTTTGCCTATGGAGCGATAAGGTGACAGGTCTTGGACCATCTTGCCCGGGGAGTTACAAGGAAGAACGAAGGAATCGCTGTCTGATCCACACGATTCCGGAGTTAATCGGACCCGTTTGGTTGGCGCTACAAATCCATACGCAACCGCTACTTGTATTGCATTGGTTGGCGCTACAAATCCGTACGCAACCGCTACTTGTATTGCATTGGTTGGCGCTACAAATCCGTACGCAACCATTATTTGTCTTGCATAGGATTGGCGTTACATTCCGTACGCAATCTTACATGTCTTGCCTGAATCACATAGTGATTGTGTGACCACGAACTGTTTTCTTAAACTGTATAAGTATATTACTTAAATATTTTATCACGACGCTTGTGGACTGTGTGTGAATTCATGCATCATATCTCACGCATTTTCATACAACTGTTTTCTCGCATTAACTATATATCGCCACACTTGCACACGATCACCCCATCCACTGAGATTTTTGTCTCATCCCCTCCTGTTTTCTAACCTTTAGATGAGGACTTCGTTGAAGATGTTGAACCGACCACGGACCGAGCTCCCGTACTCCGCTTGTTGGACTTACTATCTTTTATTATTGATGTTGCTGGACTTCTTTCTTGTATTTGCTGTTGGACTCTTTTATTCTCTTTTCATTCTGGTCTGTAACATAAGGGCGTAGGACCCTTTGACTATTAAGTTGTTATCTTTAGTTGATTTCGGGGAGGTAATTTGGATGTTTGTTGGACTGTAAGTTGTAACTCGTACTTGTTTTTTATTTCCGCTGCTATTTGACTCTGTTCCATTGGGTTTTCGTTGATATTTGTCTAGACCGTTTGGTTTACTTGTATTTAATTTGTGGATCATCGTCGCGTCCTGTCTGGGGCGTGACAGTTAGAGTGGTATCAGAGCTCGGCTAGTAAGATGGAAACTTACACCGAGCTGACCCAGGATAGGACCCTCGGTCTGTGTTTTGGGTATTACCGCGACTTGACTAATTAAATGGGAAATCGATTTCAATTTGGCGTATAACCATATTATTGAAATTGAAACTAAGATAGAACGTATACTTGGAGATTCCATAGTCATACTTGTCTTGACTTAGTTGACTCTTGACTGACTTTCTTGTTCATTCTTTCCTTATTCCCTCCTTATATTTTCTTTACCTTTGACTGATCCGCCTTAGTTTTGTTTGATCAGGATGGAGCCAGCGCCACCTACTTGGTGGGACGTTTATTCGAACCGTGCCGAGCGGGAGTACTACCGGGCACTCACGATTCACTGGCACCGGGAGAGTATTCGAGCGACCTCAGAGCTATCCGAGGAGCGCCCGGCCAGTAACAGGGACTGACATGCGCTGGCAAGGAGCCAAGATGAAAAGAGCGAGTTGACCACTATCATTAAGGACCGCGACAACACCATACGAGCGCGGGAGGATCAGATACAGAATATCCAGGAGCGCCTGGATAATGTGTGAGAGAAAATGAAAAGAGCAAGTGACGGATGCCAGAAATGGGAGATTGACGCCCGTCTATCTCGCGACACCGTTGAGCGCTTGGAGGAGACCATCATCAAGCAGATGACAGTGATAGAGGACCTTACCCAGGCCCTAGCTCAGAGAGACACTGCTTTAGAGGCTGCTCTGGCAGCTAATGCACAGCCATTGCCACCACCCGAAGTGGAGCCCGTACCCGACGCTGAGGAGGACCCTGAAGAGGATCCAGTCGAGGTCGGAGAGCCTGAGGCACCCGAGACTGCTCCACTTGATGATGCACAGGGATTCGAGCAGTGGTTGGATTTCGTCGATTGGCCCAAGGTCGAGGCACCACCTCAGCCTGACCAGCCCCCGATTATGGACGTAGCCGCTGGTGACGATGATGGCGATCTCACTGATTAGCTAGCTTGATTGCCATTGTGCTTTCGTTATTGTAGACACTTTTCCACCATGTTGTACCTTGCTTCCTTTGTATTAGATTCAGTTGTATTTTAGTTCAGATGTATCTTTGACTCGGTATTACTAGTGTTGTACTTCATGGGTGTATTCAAATTTTACATTAATGGATATGCCTCATTTTGGATGTAGGTGATTTAGAAATTTCTTGATTTGAAGGCTATAATGCCATTATGATGAGACTTGAAGGATATAAGGTTATCACTTGACAGTATATAATTGGGTCATATGATATTATAGAAGTTAGATGCCTAATGATATTACTTTAGAGAATGATTGTGTGGGAATCACTAAGTATGATTTACCGATGATGTGCCATTGTGTTATTCATTCTAAATACTTCTACGAGCTTAAATGAGCAAATTTGACTTGTTGTTTGGTATCATGGATAAGATACGACAAGGATATGACGATTATAGGGTCTCAACTGGATATTGTCACTAAATATATTTTTTAAGTTATGCTATCTCATTTGTGAATTAAATTTGGGATAATGATTATCTGTGAGTATTCGGAATATTATGGTGATCTAGGCACTCACATGATATATGAATTTGATTGATTTTGATATTAAGTATTGATTAATTTCGGAGGAGACGGATAATAGTATTCTATATAAAGTATATGAGATGTGCACATTTATTTGGAACATTCAAGGACCTTATGGATATGGGAAATTAAGATTGCTATCAAGATTTTAGAAGGAGCGACTCATATGATTACAACTTTGGAAATAACTTATTAAATGATTACTGAGGTCTTGACTATTATATGTTGATGGGTGGAGATTATAGGTTGATCTTGCACTTTTAGCGATGAAATCTACTACCAATTGTTTGAGGAAATATACCACGGTATGAATAGGTGTCGACTATTTAGTTAAATCGACTCTATTATAATGAGTATCACTTTCTCAGGTAAATGAAGTATTGACTAGCTGTGACAAGCAAGGATATATTCGGGATTTGAATTATAAGAGGTATGTTTTGAACTAATAATTATGGGAATAGTACATTAGAACGGTATGTGGAATAGAAATGATAGGTTAAGTGATAATCGAATAGTGGTGCAAATGTTACGGATCACATGAATAGGGTACTATGAATAGTGTCTATTACAAGGTGATGACAAGAAATTTTGAGTACCACTAAGGTTATTAAGAGATATTTTTGCATAATGATTATTGGAAATTGGCTGATGGGAATTGGATCGAATATAAGCACCTCTAAGCCACCTAAATTTTGATATTGAGGAATTGGGTACCTCGCTAAGTTTCAAAGACAAAGAAGACATCCACAAACCGATGGACCGATCGAGCGAACAATTCAAACCCTATAAGATATGCTGCGAGCCTGCACGTTGGATTTTCAAGGAAGTTGGGATTCGCACTTACCATTAGCCGAGTTCGCCTACAATAATAGTTATCAGGCCACGATTGGGATGGCACCCTACGAGGCATTATATGGGCGAAAATGTTGATCCCCACTACACTGGGAGATTGATGACCAATGGACTCCGAAAGAGAAACGAAAGTTGCCCTCGATTCCAAAGGTCGACTTAGTTCAGGAGGCCATGGAGAAGGTCAAACTAATCAAGGAACGGATTCGCACAGCTCAGAGCTGCCAAAAGAGTTACGCGGACAAGAGAAGAAAGGATTTGGAATTTGAAGTCGGAGATGAAGTATTTCTTAGACTCTCACCACGGAAAGGATTGATCAATCCGAAGAAAGGAAGCAAGTTGAGTCCGAGATATGTTGGACCTTACAAAATTCTACAGAGGATCGAAAAGTTAGACTACCGACTCGAGTTACCAGCACCATATGCGGGAATGCACGATGTATTCCACGTATCGAGATTGAAGAAGTATCAACCAGATCCCGAACACATCATCACTCATGATACTCCTCCTCTAATGGAAAATCTATCCTACACCGAGAGATCGATCCAGATCATTGATCAGCAGATACGACAGTTGCGTAAGAGGGAAATTCCGATGGTTAAAGTTGTGTGGCAGAACCACAACCGAGACGAAGATGCAACGTGGGAGATGGAAGAAGGCATGAGAAATCAATATCCAGAACTATTCTGAAGAGAATTTGGGGACCAAATTCTTTTAAGGAGGGGAGGATGTGAAGCCCCGATCTTTCGGAACATATAATTGATTCTTATTGTCGTCTATGTATTTGATCGACTATTTTACCGCGTCACTTTGACGGGTAATTATCATTAATATATATTTTGTATTTTATTTCATTTTATTTAATTACTTGTGATCATGATCTTATTTACTTCTATTTCACATTTATGATCATTTGGTTGATCATTATTACTATTTTTGTATTTATTAGTCACCTTAGAATTTTAAGAGACTAATTATTTTAGAAACTTTTACCTTATAGAATTAAGAATTTGATTTAGATTAAGTGATCATGAGACTTATAAGTGATCAAGGAAATTACTAATTATTTTGGAGATTGATATATTTCATCTATTATCATCAAATTTGGGACAAAAAAATATATGGAATTACCATAGTACCCCTATAGTGGACGGCCATGGTGATGATTTTTGGAGTAGAAATATCATCCAACTCTTGTACACTTACACCTTATATTAGTCATCTTGTGTATAATTATACCATTAATTCAAACATTATACACATCACCTCATACATAAATTCTTTATTATTAAAATTTCCCAACATGTTGGAGTCTTCCCAACATTACTTCTCTTTCCATACCTTGCTCATACTTTGACTAGTCTAATTGTCTCCATGCAAGAGACAATTTGCAAGACACAAAATTAATCAAAAAATCTCTCTCTCCCTCCCTAATGTTGGACGGCCAACATGGCCATTTTACACAAAATTTGGTTAAACTTTTTTCATCCAACACATTTTAATCTCTCAAGCAAATTCTCCTCCTTCTCTCTAACCTCTCTCTAAAATTCATTCACATCTTCAAACCTTCAAACACCAACCCTTCACATCTTCAAATCTTCAAACATAAGTTCTTCATATCTTCAAGTACCCCTTCTTCACATCTTCAAATATTCAAACACAAGTCCTTCACATCTTCAAACCCATCTTCATATCTTCAAGAACATCTTCTTCCTAACATCAAACATACTTTCTTTCTTCAAACATCTAAACCAAAAGAAACAATCTTACCACTTAAACACCAAAAATTCGAACACCCCTATCTCAAGGTAAGAAATTTCACTCCTCAATTCAACTTAAAATCTTGCTACTCATCACCTTCTCCTTTTAATTTAAGTTTATATTTTGGATTTTGAGGTACTTAGAAGACCACTTGGAGACATGCATGCATGGTGGTGAAATTTGAAGACTTGAAGAATAACTAGTAGCGAAATTTGGACTACAAGGTAAGAATTGGACACTAGAGCCCTTCTTTCTTCTTCTTCCTTTTTTTTTTTTTCAAATTTTAACACCCCTTTTTCATTTTTGAGAAATAGGGGCTGACCTTAGGTGATTTTGGAGTTGAACCAAAATTTCCAAATTTGAAGCTTCAACTAGTTTCAAATCACCTACTACACAAGGTAAAGTGTAGTCTTTCCAATTTTCTTATCTCCTTCTTTTTCTCTTTAATTTTTCTCTCATTTTTCTAACTCCAATTTTTTTATATTTCTTGACTTAGGGGCTGACCTAAGTGACCTCATCCAAAGTTGTGAAATTTTCCCCTTTTATTTCACAACTTTCCAATTTAAGATGGGTGGAAAAATACTTTCCAACTTCTAGGTGTTTTTATTAAAATGCATGTAGAATTTTGATCATGAGCCCTTGAGATATATAATCTATGTATTGCATGTCAATTTTATGTATCAAATCATGAAAATTTTCAAGAGTTGCTCAAAATTGTTGTTTATTGAATTTTAGGTGCATGCATGTACAATTTAATGTTCTATTTGATGAATTCTTATATGAATTGGACATGCATGTGTATGATCTTTGAAATCCATGTTTTGGATGACTTATAACCTGGACAAGTCGAGCATAATTGATTAAATTTCAATTTTGGACTTAAAAATGCAAAAATGGAAAATTGGTGGACTAAATTGCAAGAAAATGAAAGTTAAAGGACCCCTCTGCAAATTTCGATTTTTGAGACTGTACTCAGGTTAAAAAATGACTTTTGGACATTTTAATAAAGTTTTAAGAGTTTCAAGATATTTTAAATCAACCTTTAAAAGCCCAAGGACTAGATTGTAAAATTTTGAAAGTTTAAGGGCTACTTTGCAAATTTTGAAACTGTACCAGACCTTAATTTTAAAACTTGAAATTTTCACTCTTAAGGTACTGTAAATGACATATTTTAAATGTATTCCAAAAATCCAAGTGTTTAGGGCTTGGAAAGTAATTTTTCTAAAATTGAGGGACTAAAGTATAAAAGACTAAACTTGAGGACCCAAATGAAATTTCCAGGACTTATGCAGCCCATGCACCTGGAAATACTAACTTAACCATAACTTAATTATATTTTGGACCCAAGATTCAAATTTCATAACAATCGGACCCCTAAAAGCCTTAAAGGCAATTATTTCAAAATTGGACAAATATGATATTTTCAAAAGTTAAAAGACCTAAACTTATTTATTTTAAAAACTGCTTTTGTCCCAATATCCTACTAACCTTAATGACATTTTCCAACTGGAATCACATTAAAAGCCCTTCCAGTTTGTGAGTTCCAATTATTTTAAACTAAGGGCCCGAAATGACAATTTTTACAAATTTGGGGCCAATGTGAGAATTTTCTAAAACCTTGACCTCCAAACTTTAAAAACCTGAATCTATGGACAATTTGGAGAATTTAGGAACTGACTTCATAATTTTTCAAGGTCAGGATATTTATTTATTCAATTTTTAACCCCAAAAGTTTTGGTTTTTACAAAACGGGGCTAAATTGAAAATTTTCTTTTATAAAGGACCTAACTCAAATTATTTTCCCTTTTACTAAAATAGCCCTGGACCCTCTGACTTGGAGAGTTAATTAAAGTATCTTATTTTCTCAAAAACCCTTGACTTATCGGACCGATTCGACCGATTAATACCCGATCGCGGGGCGATATTCTCGTCTTGCGGTTTTGAATCTATAACGGGACTTATGTTCCACCTAATCTTTCAAGATATCGAAGATTTCTTATCCTTCCAATAATCATCTTCATCCAAATAACTCCACCAACGCCATATTGTTACTCGTGAAATTTCAAAAAATTTCTTGAACTGCTTCCCTGAATCAATAATACTCATTGCCTGGTTGATTGCACGTACTTGTATTTACTTTCTGCTGAGTCAACTTGGTGTGTCGAGCTCACGATCGGAATGGATACGTCGGGGATGGTACCGGCACCTCGGCTGCTATTTCACTCTTCCTACCCCATCGTCCTAATCCAACCGGGGACGGAGTGTCCAAGAAGCGGGTCGTAGTCTTGAGCTATAATCACTATTATGACAAATCAGCCTTGCTAGCTCCATTTGTGGATTTTGTCTTTGCCTATGGAGCGATAAGGTGACAGTGTCTTGGACCATCTTGCCGGGAGTTACAAGGAAGAACGAAGGAATCATCGCTTCGATCCACACGATTAGGAGTTAATCGGACTCGTTTGGTTGGCGCTACAAATCCATATGCAACCGCTACTTGTATTGCATTGGTTGGCGCTACAAATCTGTATGCAACCGCTACTTGTATTGCATTGGTTGGCGCTACAAATCCGTGCGCAACCATTATTTGTCTTGCATAGGATTGGCGTTACATTTCGTACGCAATCTTACATGTCTTGCCTGAATCACATAGTGATTGTGTGACCACGAACTGGTTTCTTAAACTGTATCAGTATATTACTTAAATATTTTATCACGACGCTTGTGGATGTGTGTGAATTCATGCATCATATCTCACACGTTTTCATAATCAATCGCTTTTCTCGCATTAACTATATATCGCCACACTTGCACACGATCACCCCATCATCGAGATTTTTGTCTCATCCCTCCTGTTTTCTAACCTTTAGATGAGGACTTCGTTGAAGATGTTGAACCGACCACGACCGAGCTCCGTACTCCGCTTGTTGGACTTACTATCTTTTATTGTTGATGTTCTTTGGACTTGTTTCTTGTATTTCTTTGTTGGACTCTTTTATTCTCTTTTCATTAAGTACGTAACATAAGGGCGAAGGACCCTTTGACTATTAAGTTGTTATCTTTAGTTAATTTCGGGGAGGTAATTTGGATGTTTGTTGGACTGTAAGTTGTAACTCGTACTTGTTCTTTATTTCCACTGCTATTTGACTCTGTTCCATTGGGTTTTCGTTGATATTTGTCTAGACCGTTTGGTTTACTTGTATTTAAGTTGTGGATCATCGTCGCGTCCCTGCTGGGGCGTGACGATTAAGTGGTATCAGAGCTCCGCTAGTAAGATGGAAACTTACACCGAGCTGACCCAGGATAGGACCCTCGGTCTGTGTTTTGGGTATTACCGCGACTTGACTAATTAAGTGGGAAATCGATTTCAATTTGGCGTAGAACCATATTATTGAAATTGAAACTAAGATAGAACGTATACTTGGAGATTCCATAGTCATACTTGTCTTGACTTAGTTGACTCTTGACTGACTTTCTTGTTCATTCTTTCCTTATTCCCTCCTTATCTTTCCTTTACCTTTGATTGATCCGCCTTAGTTTTGTTTGATCAGGATGGAGCCAGCGCCACCTACTTGGTGGGATGTTTATTCGACCGTGCCGAGCGGGAGTACTACCGGGCACTCACGATTCACTGGCACCGGGAGAGTATTCGAGCGACCTCAGAGCTATCCGAGGAGCGCCCGCTACAGGGACCTGACACAGCTTTAACGCCTTATAGTAGTCCCGCTCAACACGTGCCTCAACTACATCCCACCAGGTCGGGGGCGTTGGATCCATCCTGGTCAAACAAAACTAAGGCGGATTAGACAAAGGTAAAGGTAAGATAAGGAGGGAATAGAGAAGAATGAATAAAGAAAGTCAGTCAAGAGTCAACTAAGTCAAGACAAGTATGACTATAGAACCTCCAAGTATGTGTTCTAACTTAGTCTAAACATCAATAAGACGGTTCTACGCAATTTTGAAATCGATTCACACTTAATTAGTCAAGTCGCGGTACTACCCAAAACATAGACCGAGGGTCCTATCCTGGGTCAGATTGGTGTAAGTTTCCATCTTACTAGTCGAGCTCTGATACCACTCTAACTGTCACGCCCCAGACGGGACGCGACGACGATCCATAACTTAAATACAAATAAACCAAACCGTCTAGACGAATATCAACGAAACCCAATGGAATAGAGTCAAATATCAGCGGAAATAAAAAAATAACAAGTTCAAGTTACAACTTACAGTCCACAATATCCAAATTACATCCCCGAGAACAATCTAAAGATAACAACTTAATAGTCAAAGGGTCCGACGCCCTTATGTTACAGACCGGAATGAAAAGAGAATAAAAGAGTCCAACAGCAAATAAAAGAAATAAGTCCAGCGACATCAACAATAAAATATAGTAAGTCCAACAAGCGGAGCACAGGAGCTCAGTCCATGGTAGGTTCAACATCTTCAACGAAGTCCTCATCTAAAGGTTAGAAAACAGGTGGGGATGAGACAAAAATCTCAGTGGATGGGGTGATCGTGTGCAAGTGTGGCGATATATAGTTAATGCGAGAAAACAGTTATATAAAAACGCGTGAGATGTGAGGCATGAACCCACACACAGTCCACAAGCGTCGTGATAAAATATTTAAGTAATATACTTATACAGTTTAAAAAATAGTTCGTGGTCACACATGCATTATGTGATTCAGGCAAGACAGGTATGATTGCGTACGAAATGTAACGCCAATCCTATGCAAGACAAATAATGGTTGCGTACGGATTTGTAGCGTCAACCAATGCAATACAAGTAGCGGTTGCGTACGGATTTGTAGCGCCAACCAATGCAATACAAGTAGCGGTTGCGTGCGGATTTGTCGCGCCAACCAAACGGTCCGATTAACTCCTAATCGTGTGGATCGATGATGATTCCTTCATTCTTCCTTGTAACTCCCCGAGCAAGATGGTCCAAGACCTATCACCTTATCGCTCCTTAGGCAAAGACAAAATCCATAGTGGAGCTAGCAAGGCTCGGATTTGTCATAATCATGATTATACCTCAAGTACTACGACCCGCTTTCCTTGGACAAACTCCGTCCCTCAGTTGCTGGATTAGAAAGGCTCGGATTTGTCATAATCATGTTGGTGGAGTTATTTGGATGAAGATGATTATCGGGAGGATAAGCAATCTTCGATATCTTGAAAGATTAGGTGGAACATAAGTCCCGTTATAGATTTAAAATCGCAAGACGAGGAAGTCGCCCCGCGATCGGGTATTAATCGGTCATGACGATCCGATAAATCAAGGGGTTTTTGAGAAAATAAAATATTTTAATTAATAATTAAAGTCAGAGGGTCCAGGGCTGTTTTAATAAAAGGAAAATAATTTGAGTTAGGTCCTTGATAAGAAGAAAATTTACAATTAGCCTCGTTTTGTAAAAACTAATACTTTTGGGGTTAAAAATTGAATAAATAAATATCCCAACCTTGAAAAATTATGAGGTCAGTTCCTAAATTCTCTAAATTTTTCAGAGATTCAGGTGTTTAAAGTTTTGAGGTCGAGTTTTTATAAAATTCTCACATTGGCCCCAAATTTGTTAAAATTGTCATTTCGGGCCTTAAGTTTAAAATAATCAGAACTCACAAACTGGAAGGATTTTAATGTGATTCCAGTTGCAATATATCACTAAGGTTAGTAGGATATTGGGACAAAATCAGTTTTTAAAAGAAATAAGTGTAGGTCCTTTAACTTTTGAAAATCTCATTTTTATCCTATTTTGAAATAATTGTCTTTAAGGCTTTTAGGGGTCCAATTGTTATGAAATTTGAACCTTGGGTCCGAAATATAATTAAGTTATAGTTAAATTAGTAATTCTAGGTACACGGGCTGTATAAGTCCCGGAAATTTCATTTGGGTCCTCAAGTTTAATCTTTTACAATTCGGTCCCTCAATTTTAGTAAAATTACTTTCCAAGCTCTAAACACTTGGAATTTTGGAATACATTTAAAATATGTCATTTCCAGTCCCTTAAGAGTTAAAATTTCAAATTTTAAAATTAAGGTCTGGTACAGTTTCAAAAATTGCAAAGTAGCCCTTAAACTTCTCAAATTTTACAATCTAGTCCTTGTGCTTTTAAAGGTTGATTTTATTTATCTTAAAACTCTTAAAACTTTATTAAAATGTCCAAAGGTCATTTTTGAACCTGAGTACAGTCCCAAAATTTGAAATTTGCAGAGGGGTCCCTTAAGTTCTATTTTCTTGCAATTTAGTCCACCAACTTTCCATTTTTGCATTTTAAGTCCAAAAATGAAATTTAATCAATTATGCTCGACTTGTCCAGGTTATAAGTCATCCAAAATATGGATTTCAAAGATCATACACATGCATGTCCAATTCATACAAGAATTCATCAAATAGAACATTAAATTGTACATGCATGCACCTAAATTTCAATAAATAGCATTTTTGAGCAACCTTTGAGAAATTTCATGACTTGATACATAAAATTGACATGCAGTACATAAATTATATATCTCAAGTGCTCATGATCAAAACTCTACATGCATTTTAACAAAAACACCTAGAAGTTGAAAGAATTTTCCACCCACCTTAAATTTGGAGAGTTGTGAAATAAAAAGGATAACAACTTTGTATGAGGTCACTTAGGTCAGCCCCTAAGTCAAGAAATATCAAAAATTTGGAGTTAGAAAATGAGTGAAAAATTAAGAAGAAAATAGAAGAAGATAAGAAAATTGGAAATACTACACTTTACCTTGTGTAGTAGGTGATTGGAAACTAGTTGAAGCTTCAAGTTTGGGATTTTTGGTTCAACTCCAAAATCACTTGAAGTCAGCCCCTATTTCTCAAAAATGAAAAAGGGGTGTTAAATTTTGAAGAAAATAGGGACAAGAAGAAAGAAGGGTTCTAGTGTCCAAATTTTACCTTGTAGTCCAATTTCTCTAACACTTATTCTTCAAGTCTTCTAAAATTCACCACCATGCATGCATGTCTTCATGTAGTCTTCTAAGTACCTCAAAATCCAGAATTTAAACTTAAATTAAGAAGAGAATGTGATGAGTAGTAAGATATCAAGTTGAATTGAGGAGTGAAATTTCTTACCTTGAGATAGGGGGTGTTCGAATTTTTGGATTTTAAGTAGGAAGAATGTTTGTTTTGGTTTAGATGTTTGAAGAAAGAAAGAGTGTTTGATGATAGGAAGAAGATGTTCTTGAAGGTATGAAGGTATGCTTGAAGATGTGAAGGACTTGTGTTTGAATATATGAAGATGTGAAGAAATGGTACTTGAAGGTTTGAAGATATGAAGAACTTATGTTTGAAGATTTGAAGATGTGAATGATTTTTAGAGAGGGGTTAGAGAGAAGGAGGAGAATTAGTTAGGGAATTAAAATGTGTTGGATGAAATTAACAAAATTTGTTCATTTTTGGCCATATTGGTCGTCCACTTTGGAGAGGGGGGAGGAATTTTTTTGTTTAATTATTGTGTCTTGAATTTTTCTTCTTGCATGGGAGACATTTTGGTGGTCAAAGGTATGGGCATGAGATGGGTTTGAATGGAATGTTGGGAAGACTCCAACATGTTGGCAAATTTAATAATAAAGAATTTATGTATAAGATGATGTGTATAATGTTTGAATTAATGGTATAATTATACACAAGATGACTAATATAAGGTGTAATTGTACAAGAGTTGGATGATATTTCTACTCCAAAAATCCCATCATTGTCGTCCACTAAAGGGCAATTTGGTAATTCCATATATTTTTTTTGTCCCAAATTTGATGATAATAGATGAAATATATCAATCTCCAAAATAATTAGTGATTTCTTTGATCACTTATAAGTCTCATGATCACTTATTCTAAATCAAATTCTTAATTATATAAGGTAAAAGTCTCTAAAATAAATAGTCTCTTAAAATTCTAAGGTGACTAATAAATACAAAAATAGTAATAATGATCAATCAAGTGATCATAAATGTGAAATAGAATTCATAATGATCATGACCACAAGTAATAAATAAAAATGAAATTAAATGCAAAATATATATTATTAATATCTACCCGTCAAAGTGACGCGGTAAAATAATCGATCAAATACATAGACGATAAAAGACCAATTACATGCTCGGAAAAATCGGGGCTTCACATACAATCCTTACTAGGTGGTCACCTCCAAAACTCATTGATATTGAAGGTGACTACAAGGACAAAGGAGAAATTGATTGGACTAATGATGAATTAATTTTGTCCAATTATAATTCGAAGGCATTGATGGCAATCTTTGGTAATGTGGATCAAAATATATTCAAAATCATAGCAAATTTTACTGTTGCCAAAGATGCATGGGATACTCTGCAAAGTCATTGTGAGGTATCTGCTAGTGTGCGAAAAAACAAACTTAGATTGCTTACTGTTGGGAAATTTATTGTTTAGATTTTGATGAATGCCATGTAAAACTTAAACTAGAAAGTTGGCACCCCATTTTCCTTGTAATTTGTATTGTAATAGATAGGGCTAAATAAGCTGAGTCAAGTCAGCTATGCCTGGATAGACAAGAAGTCAACTGAAGACTGAAGTGAAGACTCCTCTGAGGAACAGCTGAGTATAGGCAAGGAGAAGAGTCAAGAACTCAACTGAAGGAGTATCGGCAGTGAAACAGCTGTATGAAGAGTCAGTTAAGTCAACTCAAGAAGCCAAGTCTCAAGTTGAAATGACAGATGAGTCATCCATTGACTGGAAGCTAACTCAAGTCACCTAGGGAATAAAAGACTGCAGTCAAGTCAAGACAACTGAACGAGATCCGTTGATGAAAGTCAAGAATGTTACTCAGAATAGTAACCTGTTAAAGTTGTCAAAGATAAAGTGTTAGTTCCAGTTGTGTGCAAAAGGAACAAACCAATGGGAAACACTGCACCAAGTGTCAGAAATGTTGCAATGTTGCAAGACATTAAATACGAGGAAATGTCAACATCAAGGACTGCAACAAGACAAGCCAACGAACAAAACTGACTTTTGAAAATCAGTCTATCTCTTCAACGGGCAGATTTTTGAAAGCTCACTTTAAAAGGCTGAGGAATCACATTGAGAAAAGGTTACCTTTAATACCTTGAACACCTGAGAAATCAAGAAATATTCAAACTGTAATCTGCAAAATATTCTCAAGTTATTCAAGAAAAATCCTCAAGCCTAAATCTCGAAGGAAATCGATCCAACACCAAGCTGTGAACGAAAGACAACTTCAAACTGTTGAAGAGGAAACTTTTGAAGAATCAAAAGGGGTCTACTTTCCAAGGAGGATTGTAGGAAGGTTCAAGGTCGAACCAATCTCAAGTTATTGCAGGGCTTCGTGATCAAATCCAAGAAACTTAAGAAAGTAAGCTGAAGTAGCAAGGCAGCCGCCCTGTGAAGAAGTTGAGTCGGACGAGAAGCCAACTGTGTGACCAAGGCATCTCCAGACTTAGTCCAAGGAGCAAGTCAGCTGCGTGATCAAGACTTGTCTCTAGACTGATAACCACTTTCTACTCTGGTCATTACTTAGTGGATTCCTCCAGGAGTTGGAGAAGAGAGGAGTAGAAGAATTACCCCATCTTCGAACCTCTATAAAATTTACTTGTGTCATTTATATTTCAAAGATATTTACATTCCCCGCACACATACTTTATATCTGCGATAATTTGCTATCCAACTGATAAAATAACAAAGTGCTAAATTCAAGTGTTAAAACAAAGTTAAATCAAATTCAAGGGTGTTAAGTCTTCCGCTAAAAAACTCATCACAGCCAAGTTAAGGTTTACACTAAACAACTGAGTTATTCTATCAACAGCTCTATCGAAATCATTTGAGTGGCTAACTCTGTTTGATTAACTAACTTAGTTGTCCCTCAAGGACTTAGTTGTATTAACTCGTAATATTTTAAAAGGACTAAAATCGAAGAGTTGGTAAGGTTTATTCAACCCCCCTTCTAAACCTTACTCACACCCCTCGGGACCTACAAGTGGTATCAGAGCAGTTGGTTCATTGAGCCTTCCGCACTGGTTACTGAACTAGATCTCCAATCATTCAAAGAAACTTTTAACACTTGCTCTTTCAAAAATCATCTCTTTTATTCAGCAAAGTTATTATCATGGAAGCAAATTTGACACGCATTCCCATGTTCACTATTGAGGAATTTGATGACTGGAAAATTCGTATGCAGGCTCATCTATCTGCTTTACATGATGAAATGTGGATAGTGATAGAGGATGGGTCACTGCAAATACTGAAAGTGAACACAGTTGTACGGAGAGCAGCCGCAGCTGAAGGAGAAGAAGCTGCTGCTGAGGCAAGACCAACCCTAGTTTAAAAACCAAGGGCTGAATGGACAAACGAGGACATAAATAGATACAACTTGGATAATGTGGCCAAGGACATACTTTACAAAACCTTGGACAAAGCAATGTTCAACAAAGTCAAATCTTGCCAAACTGCAAAACAAATCTGGAATAAATTAACTTTAATTTGTGAAGGATCTGAGCAAATTAAAGAAAACAAATTGTTCGTAGCTGTGCAGAAATTTGAAAATTTTAAAATGCTTGCAGGTGAAACCTTGGATCAGCTGGATGCTAGATTCACTGAAATAACAAACGAGTTATCAGCACTTGGGAAAGAATATACACGAAAGAAATGTGTATGAAGATTAAAGAAAGCCTCCCAGCTGAATGGGAAATGAAGGTCATGGCCCTGAGACATTCAATGAACCTCACAACAACATCCAATCATGAGCTATTTTTAGACCTCAAAGCCTACGAGTTTGGGCTGAGAAGAAAAGATCAATTGGAGACAAATATACCCAAAACAATTGCACTTATAGTCAAGGATGGGAAGAGAGCCGAGGTCAAGGAAGCCATTGACCAGGAGGAGATTGCCCGTATGGTTAAAAGATTCAACAAGTTCTTCAACAAGAACTATAAAAGAAACAAGGGTGAATCCTCCAGGAGACATTCAGTTCCCTCCAAGTCTAGGGAAGATAGGCCACCCAAGAGAGCTGAGCATCAAAAGGTTGAATATCAGAGAGTTGATAACCCAAGAACGAAAAGAGCTGATCAAAGAGCTGAGAACCTGTGTTGGAATTGCAGACAGCCAGGACACTTCGCTATTGACTGTCCATATCCAGTAGTCAATAAATACAGGAATGAAGAAGAAAGAAGAGTCTTCAGAGAAACAAGACAGGAAAAGAAAAGGGCTATGTTGGCTGCAGAGATCACCGAGACAATAAGTCTAAAGAAGCGGAGACTCGAGAAAGTAGTGAAGCTGACTACTCAAGTGATTCTGAGGAAGAAGCAATGATCTGTCTAATGGCTAAAGAACAAGATCAACCAGACCAAGAAGATGAGGTACATTCTAATTCATCTCACTCAGATTCTAGTGATAGTAATTGTGACACACACACTTCATCACCCACTGATCTTTATGATTCATTAGGCAAAATGATGAAAGACTTTGAGCACATTAAATCCTCACACACATTATTAAACGAGGAAAACAAATGATTTCAAAAGCCAAAACTCACAAATGTGACTAAGGAGCCGAGTACTCGAGTCACATAGCCGATGAGAACAAAGAGTCAAGGCCGAGAATGCTAAACCGACAAAGAGATAGTAGTCTGAAAAAGAGGGAAAATGACCTCAAAAATGTGATTGCATCATTTACAAAGGCATCTAAATCATTGGATGACCTTATTATGAACCAAAAAGAGTGTGGAGATAAGACAAGCATAGGATTCAATTCCTTTGTGCACAGTCAAACTCCCAGAGTGATTTTGGAAAAAGGATCTTCAAGTAATGAAGCATCTCAAAAATCCAAAACACCAGATGTTGCACCCACATTTACTCCAAAGCACAATCACAAACAAACTGGCCTTGGATATAAAGGAAAAGGAAAACAACCAGTTGAGTATGCTGAGAGGACAACTGAGAAGAAATCCAGCAGAGTTCCTCAGCAAACGCCAAATAGGAAGTACTCTGTAAAGAATAAACAGAGCTACCAAAAACCCCATAAGTTTTATCAAAGAAACACATATGATGGGAATGGTAGAAACTACCCAAGCCAAGCTGATTGGAATAATGTGACATATCAGCAAAGACCTATGGAATACAAGCCTAAATGGTAAAGACCTAGAACTCAGCAAAGGTCATTCCAAAGGCAAAAGAGCTATCATCAACACACATATGCACCCAGGCACTACACTCAAAAATATCACAAATACCCTAAGAAGACAATTGCTAAAACACACACAGAGGCATACAGACAAAAGAGACAGTTGTATGAACCTAAAGCCCCCAAGCAATTTGCCAAAGTGAGTTATGATTATGGCACAGATAGATGGCAACCTCTTAGAGTCAAGTCATTTGGCTATAGGTTGGTTGGATCATCTTATAGCACTAATCCTCTCGGACCCGCACAAGCATGGGTACCTAAAAACTAATTTCCTTGATTGCAGGTTCAAGGAACAGCTGAGTGCCAAGGAACCTGGTACATGGATAGTGGTTGTTCCAGACATATGACAAGAAACAAGAAAAATCTGTCAAAATTCAAGGATATTAGAGGCGCAAAAGTCATATTTGGAGGAAATGAAGCTCCAGGAGAAATAAGAGGCACTGAATCCATCAAGAAAAATGGATTAGAAATCACAGATGTTGCATATTTTGAAGGCCTCAACTTCAACCTTTTAAGCATCAGCCAACTCTGTGACAAGGGCTATAATGTTGGATTCAATATGGGAGTGTGCCAAATTAAAGACACTGAATCAAATGAAATAGTGCTACAAGGATCCAGATAAAAAAAACATGTATGTGGTAGACTGGTCTACTGCCACACCAAGCACTTGTCTGTTGGCAAAGAGTACAACCGAATCAAGTTGGTTGTGGCACAAGAAACTGAGTCATCTGAATTTCAATACAATCAACAAGCTTGCAATGAGTCATCTTGTGGAAGGATTGCCAGACTCAGTGTACAAGAAGGAAAGTGTTTGTGATGCATGCCAGATGGGAAAGCAGATTAAATCTTCGTTCAAAGAAAAGTCTAATTCTTCATCAACAAGAATATTGCATCTGTTGCACGTGGATTTATTTGGTCCTGTTGAACCAGCCAGCATAAGTGAAAAGAAATACACTTTAGTGGTGGTGGATGATTATTCAAGATATACATGGACAATCTTTATGTGCAAAAAAAAGAAAACCTTGCAGAAGTTACCTCAGCTGATGAGAAGAGTTCAAAATGAGAAGACTCAAACCATTATAAAGATAAGATCTAATAGAGGAACTGAGTTTGTAAATGGGATAATAACTCAGTATTGTGTTGAAAATGGCATTGCTCATGAATTATCTGCAGCAAGGACTCCACAGCAGAATGGAGTAGCTGAATGGAGTAGCAGAACTCTCAAGGAAGCTGCAAGAACCATGTTAGTTGAAGCAGGATTGCCTAAAAAGATTTTGGCCTGAAGCAATCAACATTGCATGATATACTCAAAATAGATGCATGATTAATAGGCAGCTGACAAAGACTCCCTATGAAATCTGGGCAGGGAGAAAGCCAAATGTTGGGTACTTTAGAATATTTGGATGTAAATGCTTCATCCACAATAATGGCAAAGATAATCTAAAGGCTTTTGATGCTAAAGCTGATGAAGGTATCTTTTTGGGATACTCGACTGAAATCAAAGCCTATAGAGTACTGAACAAGAGGACAATGGTCACAGATGAGTCCATTCATGTGGTTTTTGATGAACCTAATGTGAATGGAGAAGACATTGAAGAGTTAGCTGATAAGCTGAATCAGCCAACTATGCAGAAGAGTCCCTATGTTGAAGCTGAAGCTGGAGCAATCAATCAAGATGAAGGTGAGATAGCTGAGTCTCAAAGACAGCTGGAAAATCTGCAGCTTAATGATGATGAAAGAGCTGCTCAAGACAACACAGCTGCAAGACAACTGAACCCAGCTGATTTACTTCAACCTGATGTGAGATGGCTGAGAGACCATCCACCAGAGCTAGTCATTGGAAATGTGAGAGATGGTGTAAGAACCAGATCTAGAGCTCAATAAGAAGCAATGTTCACTTGTTTTATTTCCCAAATAGAGCCAAAAGATGTGTCCCAAGCATTGGAAGACACACATTGGATTCAAGCCATGCAAGAAGAGCTGAATCAATTTGAAAGGAACAAAGTATGGGAATTGGTGCAAAAACCAACACACCAAAATGTTATTGGTACAAAATGGGTCTTCAAAAACAAGATGAATGAGGAAGGATCTATGGTGAGAGACAAAGCAAGATTGGTAGCCAAAAGGTATTGCCAAGAAGAGGGAATAGATTTTGATGAAACATTTGCTCCTGTTGCAAGATTAGAAGCTATAAGGATGTTTCTTGCCTATCTTTTTTTACAAGAACTTCATTGTATATCAAATGGATGTGAAAAGTGCATTTTTAAATGGATTGTTGGAAGAAAAAGTCTATGTTGAGCAACCTCCAGGATTTGAGCAGAAGACCATTGGAGATAAGGTGTACAAGCTCAAGAAAGCTCTATATAGATTGAAACAAGCACCTAGAGCATGGTATGACACATTGTCTCAATTTCTAACTGACAATGGATTCACCAAAGGCAAAGTAGACAGAACACTATTCAGAATTCAAGAAGGGGAGAGTATACTGTTTGTTCAAATATATGTGGATGATATCATTTTTGGATCCACAAACAAAGAGTTGTGTGATAAATTCTCAATCCTCATGCAAGGCAAATTTGAAATGAACATGATGGGAGAACTGGCATTTTTCTTAGGACTTCAAGTTAAACAACTGAAGGATGGAACTTTCATAAGTCAAACAAAGTACACCAGAGATTTAATGAAGAAATTTGGTATGGAAGAGAAGTCTTCTATGAAAATACCAATGAATACATCAGTCAAGATGGACATGGATGCAGATGGTAAAGCTGTAGATCAAACAAGATACAGAGCACTGATTGGATCAACGCTTCTATCTATCGCCAGCGAGCGGACATCACCTTTGCGGTAGGTGTATGTGCAAGATTTCAATCTGCACCAAAAAGAAAGCCATATGATCAAATAAAGAGAATCCTAAGATATTTGAAGGGATGCCAAGAAGTTGGCTTATGGTATCCAAAGGAAGGTGGATTCAAGCTTATTGGTTACTTACTCGGACTCGACTATCTTTGCCGGATGTAGAGTTGACAGGAAGAGTATCTCGTGTACATGTCAAATGCTTGGAAACATATTGGTTTCCTAGTTTAGCAAGAAGCAAAACTCAATAGCCACATCCACACCAAGCAGTACATCGTTGCGGGCATTTGTTGTGCCCAAGTCTTATGGATGAGACAACAAACCGAGAGATTATGAAATTGAAGAAAAAGAGATTCCAATTATGTGTGATAACACAAGTGTTATTGCAATCACTCGAATCCTGTGTTGCATTCAAGAACAAAGCACATTGATGTCAGATATCATTTTATAAGAGATCATGTTGAAAAGAAAGACATCACTTTGGAATATATCTCAACTGATAAACAGTTAACTGACATATTCACCAAGCCCCTATGTGAATCAAGATTTGAAGAGCTTAAGCATGAGCTAGGGTTAATTGAGCTGAGTTAATACTCAGAAGACTCAATGAGAAGAGATGGAACGTGAAAAGATGAAGATAGAACAATTTTCATAAATCGGCCCAGTGAATCACCAGAGTATCGGAAAGTCACCAGACGAGTTAGGCGATAGCTGAGTCACTATATGAAAAGAGAGAAGAAGAGTTGAGTCACTTGTGGAGTAACCTGAGTCATTTATGAGCTAAGTGACAAATACACAACCTTGAATGTATTATTATAATTATGAAGATGATATTTTTTTTATTTTTAGACTTCATCAATAAAAAATATTAAATAATATTTCATGTCTATTGGTTGATACTATATCAAAGTTATTATAATGCAGGAGACATAATTCATAGAATTATTAGGAAAATACATACGTCACAATACAAAATGGAGGCCTCATAAATATACACTCATGCATCGCACGGGTAAAACACTAGTTTATCGTAAAGTGAATGTTTTAGTATGAGGATGAGAGAAAAAAATATGTAAAAGGGAATAATTCTATTTTTAATAAAACAAACAAGGATTATTACTTAATTGATAACAAGTAAAGAAAACCCTATATAATACCCCGTGACAACTATCATATTTTCCTTCTTTTCTAGTAAATTCCAGTAGATTGACCCTTCTTTAGGTTAAAATAAAGGTTTGGTGATGACCAAATGAATTTTTGTTAGGGCGATTTTTATCGCCTACAAATTATTTTCAAAATTATAAAGATTGGATTTTAATTTGTTTTGCCTTTCTAGACTTATGGTATAATTAGGACTTATTTAGATTAGGAAAGAAATCATATTGATATGGTATTGATATATTAGGACTCTTGGATAGTTTTATTGTTTTCTAACATAAGTGATTTACTTGTCATATATTTGTATATATCTTCTTTCCTTGTGTATTAGGTCTCTTGAAGGGTTTGGACGGCTATATAAAGGGAAGAGGACGTCCATAATCAACACACAAGAAATACATCAGAGTTACAAGAGTCTTGAGAGAATTAAGAGTCCTTCAAGCACAAGGAGTCTCACTGCCCTGGATGCAATCTCGAATGTGACTACATTTGAGATTACATCCAATCCTGCAGATTGTGTTTGTTAGCTTTTCATCCATTATTTTAGTTTTGTGATTAACGATGTCCACACATGTCTATTGTTGGATGAGTTGAATTACACAGATCAGATATACTCTAGATAGGAGTTTTTTGTTGAGTTTCTACTAGTTGGTTTTAGTATTTTTGTATACGGAATCAAACGATATTTACTAGTGGAAAGTTTCGCCATATTGGCGCGTCTACAAGCTTGTTGGCTTGTAGACAATTTTTATTTCGTGTGTCTTGTTACTGTTTTCAAAATTCCATGGCATGTGATTGTGAATGTGACCACATTTGCAATCACATCCATACTCTGCGAAACTTTTTCAATTTATCCATGCTATAATTCTTTCAATTGGCATCTAGAGCCTACATTTGACGACACTAAGTGTTGATCCTGAGTGTTTGTTAGTATGAATACTCAAAACAACCCCACTTTTCATCCCCCATTCTTGATGGCTCCAATTATTTTATTTGTAAAGTCAAAGTTCGGGCCTACATCAAATCAATTGATGAAAGGGCTTGGCATACAATCCTTACTGGGTGGTCACCTCCGAAACTCATTGATATTGAAGGTGACTACAAGGACAAAGGAGAAATTTATTGGACTAATGATGAATTAATTTTGTCCAATTATAATTCGAAGGCATTGATGGCAATCTTTGGTAATGTGGATCAAAATATATTCAAAATCATAGCAAATTTTACTGTTGCCAAAGATGCATGGGATACTCTGCAAAGTCATTGTGAGGATTCTGCTAGTGTGCGAAAAAATAAACTTAGATTGCTTAGTGTTAGGAAATTTATTGTTTAGATTTTGATGAATGCCATGTAAAACTTAAACTAGAAAGTTGGCACCCCATTTTCCTTGTAATTTGTATTGTAATAGATAGGGCTAAATAAGCTGAGTCAAGTCAGCTATGCCTAGATATACAAGAAGTCAATCAAGATCAAGTGAAGACTCACCGAGGAACAACGAGTATAGGCAGAAGGAGAGTCAAGAACTCAACCGAAAGAGTATTGGTACGTGAAACAGTTGTATGAAGAGTTAGTTTAGTCAACTCAAGAAGCCAAGTCTCAAGTTAAAATGACAGATGAGTCATCCATTGATTGGAAGCTAACTCAAGTCACCTGGGGAATAAAAGACTGCAGTCAAGTCAAGACAACTGAACGAGATCCATTGATGAAAGTCAAGAATGTTACTCAGAATAGTAACCTGTTAAAGTTGTCAGAGATAAAGTGTTAGTTCCAGTTGTGTGCAAAAGGAATAAACCAATGGGAAGATCGCACTGTGTCGTCGAAAACACCGCAATCTTTGCAAGACATTAAATAAGAGGAAATGTCAACATCAAGGACTGCAACAAGACAAGCCAACGAACAAAAGTGACTTTTGAAAATCAGCCTATCTCTTCAACGGGCAGATTTTTGAAAGCTCACTATAAAAGGCTGAGGAATCACATTGAGAAAAGGTTACCTTGAATACCTTGTACACCTGAGAAATCAAGCAATATTCAAACTGTAACCTGCAAAATATCCTCAAGTTATTCAAGAAAAATCCTCAAGCCTAAATCTCGAAGAAAATCGATCCAACACCAAGCTGTGAAGGAAAGACAACTTCAAACTGTTGAAGAGGAAACTTTTGAAGAATCAAAAGGGGTCTACTTTCCAAGGAGGATTGTAGGAAGGTTCAAGGTCGAACCAATCTCAAGTTATTGGAGGGCTTCGTGATCAAATCCAAGAAGCTTGAGAAAGTAAGTCAAGTAGCAAAGCGCACCACCCTGTGAAGAAGGCCGAGTCGGACGAGAAGCCACCATGTGTGACCAAGGCATCTCCGATCGAGTCCAAGGAGCAAGTCACCGCGTGCGTGATCAAGATTTGTCTCTGGACGATAACCACTTTCTACTCGATCATTACTTAGTGGATTCCTCCAGAGTTGGAGAAGAGAGAGTAGAAGAATTACCCCATCTTCGAACCTCTATAAAATTTACTTGTGTCATTTACATTTCAAAGATATTTACATTCCCGCACACATACTTTATATCTCATTTGATAATTTGCTATCCAACTCGATAAAATAACAAAGTGCTAAATTCAAGTGTTAAAACAAAGTTAAATCAAATTCAAGGGTGTTAAGTCTTCCGCTGAAAAACTCATCACAGCCAAGTTAAGGTTTAGACTAAACAGCTGAGTTATTCTATCAACCGCTCTATCGAGTCTGTTGAGTGGCTAACTCTCCTGATTAACTAACTTAGTTGTCCCTCAAGGACTTAGCTGTGTATTTAACTCTGCAATATTTTAAAAGGACTAAAATCGAAAAGTTGGTAAGGTTTATTCAACCCCCCTTCTAAACCTTACTCACACCCCTTGGGACCTACACTTACCAATAAGTTTGAAAACCTTAGAATGTGTGAGGATGAGAATATCACCACCTACAATGCCAAACTGTGTGATATTGCCAATGAAGCTCAAGCTCAAGCCTTAGGTGAACCTATCTCCAATGAAAATCTTGTGAGCAAAATGATGAGGTCTCTTCCTATTAGGTACAATATCAAAATTTCATCCATAGAAGAAGCCCACAATCTGTCATCTCTAAGTCTCAAAAAATTTGTTGGCATTCTTCAAACCTATGAGATAAATATGGCTCAACAGATGGAGAGTATGGGTCAAAAAGTTTCTTTTCAAATTGAGTCTCCTTTTCAACTTGAGTCTAAAGTTACCAATGATTTTACTGATCTTACCAATGAAAAATCTGATCTAGGAGATGATTCTATGGCCATGTACTCGAAGAAGTTTGATAGGATTCTTAAACTCAAAAGTCAGAAAAAATCTCAAAATTTCACAAAACCTTTTAAGTTTGAGTCAAGCAAGTTCCCTCAAAAGAACACCTTTGATAGAAATCAAGAGCGTTTTTCTGGTGAAAAATCAAACAAGTCCGACACAAAAACTCTTGATTCCATTAGGTGTAGGGCATGTACTGGGTATGGTCACTATGCTGCCCAATGTGCTAATACTCTTATGAAAAAGGGAATGATCCTGAGTGTGACTTTAAGTGATAATAAGTCTGACAATGAGAAGAATGAACAGGAAGAACAGAAGGTTCTGACCACTTTGGTGAAAGATCGAAAGTCTCTCCAAATAAATACTTCAGGTGTTGCCAGAGGTGTGGCCAGAAATATGATCACACCTTCTCCGATCACATCTGAAATCACATCTGATGAACAGGATTTCATATCTATCTCTAACCTTTTTTGTTTCAATTCAACCTCTATTTCTATTGAGTTTGAACAGGATGATGAATCTGACGATGAAAGCCTGGAAGACACATATGCAAACCTGTATAAGGATTGGCTGAAGAGAATTAAAGTGAATGAAATGATGAAGAAGGAGAATGATCGACTCAAGAAGGAGAATGATGATCAAAGAGAAGTGATTACCAAGTTAGAAGTCTCTCTCACAAAGAAAGAACTTGATTTCGAAAGGTAAATTCTAAACTTGAATAATCTCTTGAGACCATGAAGAAGTTTAATTCTGGGAAAGCAAAACTGGATGATATACTTTCCTTGGGTAGTGATGATAAAGCTGGCCTTGGATATAAAACTCCGTTTTTTGTTAAAACTAAAGAACAAGGAGAATCCTCAGATTCCTCCAACAATAAAAGAAATTTTTCCCAGAAATCTAAACCACGAAAGCGTCACTTTATTTGTCATTATTGTCATGCTCCTGGACACATTAAACCATTTTGTTATAAACTTAAATCGGATTTAAGGTCTAGACGTCAGATGTCATCGCAGATGTTACGACATCCTCGTAATCATTTTTCAAAATTTGTCTGGGTTAAAAAATCTGATGTTAAATGTCATGTTATCTATACTTCCTTGAGATCTAACGTTGCAGATCTTGGTACTTCGATAGTGGATGCTCACGACATATGACAGGTGCCTTGGAGTATTTAACTGACTATGAAGTTTACAATGGTGGCAATGTTACCTATGGAGGTGGAGCCAAAAGGAAGATAGTTGGGAAAGGGACGTTGAATGTTGAAGGACTACCCAAGCTACGCAACATGCTTCATGTAGTTGGTCTTAATGCTAATCTCATCAGCATAAGTCAACTATGTGATGATGATCCCTATGTAAAGTTCTACAAAAATTCTCGTGAAGTGTTCGATGTGTCTGACACTTGTATCCTTACTGGCTTGAGGTCGTCTGACAACTATTATCAGTATAATGAGCAACTCTGTCACAGGGCACACACAAATGACACTGATCTATGGCATCAAAAATTAGGTCACGTTAATCACAAAAAGCTAATGGAGCTTCTGAAATTTGAAGTTGCTATTGGTTTGCCTAAATTGTCTATGAAAAGTGTCAGTGTGTGTGAAAGTTGTCAAAGGGGTAAACAAAAGAGAGTGTCGCATCAAATGACTCACATTTCCACACTACTAGATGTCTGGAGTTAGTTCATATGGATCTCATGGGTCCTATTGAGATTGAGATTGTGGGTGGTAGAAAGTACTCTTATGTGATTGTCGATGATTTTTCACGTTATACATAGACATATTTTCTACGTGAGAAATCTGAAACTTTTGATTTCTTTAGAAGCTGGCATAAAAAGGTTTGTAACTTGTATAATTTAACTGTTGCCAGAACTAGATCGGACCATGGTAAAGAATTTGAGAACTCTTCTTTCTCGTCTTTCTGTGGTAGAAAGAGGATTTCTCATGAATTTTCCGCACCTAAAACTCCACAATAGAATGGAGTGGCATAGAGAAAAAATCGTACATTGCAAGAAATAGCCCGTGTCATGCTTAGTTTTAAAAAAACTTTCAAAACGGTTTTGGGCTGAAGTTCTAAATACTGCGTGCCATATAGCGAATCGTGTATATTTGAGGTCTGGATGTTCTATGACCCCTTATGAAATTCTTATGGGAAAGAAACCAAACCTCAAATATTTTCTTGTTTTTGGGTGTGTGTGCTATGTTCTCAATGATCGTGATAATCTTGGTAAATTTGATTCCAAAAGTGACAAGTGTCTTTTCTTAGGCTACACTTCGAATAGTCATGCCTATTGGGTTTATAATCTTCGTACTAAGACGATCATGGAATCTGTAAATGTTGTCTTCGATGATCTCTCAAATATTGCAGGAAAGAGTGAAGAAGATAATATTGTAAATCTGCTCGAATTTGTTGAGAGACTCGCCCCAGCGAAGGATGTAGGCACAGATGTAACGGAGAATGTGACTGAAGTTCCACACACATTTGTCTCAAATGCAGAATTAAATGTGACGGCATCTAAGCCCACATCCGTGTCTGCTGCAGCTGAGTCAGACTCTGATTCTGACAATGAACCTGTTGAAGAAACTAATAATCCAATTGTGGATCGTGGCAATGACATACCTACAAGGATTTAGAAAAATCACCCTACGTCTCAAATCATTGGTAATACTACTGATGGTATTAAGACAAGAGGGAAAGGTAGAGTGAACTATTGTGATATGGTAAGAATGGTCTGCTTGTCAACTGATTGTATCAATGTGAGAACATGTTGTTTTGTGTCCAATTTTGAACCTAAGAATGTTGTTGAAGCTCTTAAAGATGAATTTTGGATACATGTTATGCAAGAGGAACTAGACCAAATTGTCAAAAATGATGTGTGGTTTTTGGTCCCTAGGCCAGAGGATGTTAATGTCATTGGAACAAAATGGATTTTCAAAAATAAAACAGATGAATCTAGGAAAATTATTCACAACAAAGCTCGTTGAGTTGCTCAAGGGTACACACAGGTTGAGGGGGTGAATTTCGATGAAACCTTCGCTCCTGTAGCCCGTATTGAGTCCATACATTTGTTGCTTGTTATTAAATGTTACTTGGGATTAACTCTTCACCAAATGGATGTGAAAAGTGCTTTCTTAAACGGATTTCTAGATGAAGAAGCTTTTGTTGAACAACCTAAAGGCGTTGAGGACCCTTTTAAGCCTAATCACGTGTATAAGCTTAAAAAAGCTCTCTATGGTCTCAAACAAGCCCCTAGAGCTTGGTACGGTAGGCTAACTGAATACCTTCTTCAAATTGGTTTTAAACGTGGTGAAGTTGATAAAACCTTGTTCATTCAAAAGAAAAACCATAACATCATGATTGCTCAAATCTATGTCGATGCCATTGTTTTTGGTTCCTCATATGATAAACTGTTAAAGAAATTCATTGCTTGCATGTCCTCCACTTTTGAAATGAGTATGGTAGGTGAGTTAAGTTACTTCCTGGGCATGCAAATTAAACAATTAAAGGAAGGAATTTTTATCTCACAAAGCAAGTATGCTAAGAATCTTGTGAAAAAATTCAATCTTGAAAATGTCTCTCACTTGAAGACTCCCATGGGGTCGAGTCAAAAGTTGAGTAAAGAAGATGTGGCTAAAAGTGTTGACCACACCTTGTATAGAAGCATGATAGGAAGTTTGTTGTACTTGACTGCGAGTCGTCCTGATATTATGTTCAGTGTTTATCTTTGTGCTTGTTATCAATCTGATCCCAACGTTACTCATTTAAAGGCCTTAAAACGTATTATTCGATACATAGGGGGCACCACTGATTTGGAAATTTGGTACACAAAAGATACTAACACTAATCTTGTGGGATTTAGTGATTCTGAGTGGGCTGGAGTTGTTGTGGATCAAAAAAGCACAACTGGTTGATGATTTTATTTGGGAAATAATTTGGTCTCATGGTATAGCAAAAAGCAAAATTATGTATCTCTTTCGACTGTTGAATCAGAATATGTAGCAGTTGGAAGTTGTTGCACACAACTTTTATGGATAAACCAAATGATTGAGGACTATGGTTTGCTAAGTGAAACACTGATTGTCTATTGTGATAATATGAGTGCGATTGATATTTCCAAAAATTCTGTCCAACACTCTCATACTAAACACATAGATATTAGACATCACTCTATTCGAGATTTAGTTGAGAAAATATAATTCGAATTGAGTATATTGCTACCGAAAATCAGCTTGCTGACATATTCACCACGGCTTTGGATTTTGAGCGATTCTCCAATTTAAGGAAGTCTCTTGGTTTGTGTTTTCTCTGAAATGTTACACGAGATGTCACAGCATTGCACATCACATCCGCTGTGACATCATCCATACGCTGCATCTTTTTTCCTCTCCTCTATTTGTTTTTGATTTTTTTTTGTAGGCATCCCTGCATTGTAAGTTTATCATGCATTTCTGCAAAAAGTGGATTGATGGTTCGAACTAGTCACATATATTGTCTCCCTTGGAAAACTAGTGTGAGTTGATCTCTCCAATTCAGAAAAAAATGATGATGTTAGTTTTCCCAGCAGCTGAGTTGTGAATAAAGTCTTAATCATGCTTGGAGGCCTTCTAGGAAAAAGCTACCAATCCATTGTGTGAAGCTATTCCTTGTGACCAATTTCCTCAAGCATATTGTTGTTTAAAAAGGCATGATCATGTGAAAAAGAGCTACCTATGGCATTTGAGTGAAAGCTCCCAGTTGGTTAACTCCCTCGTGAGACTTGGAAAAATTGAAGAAAACTCGAAAATTCATGAAAAGCTAGGATTTCGGATTGCGATTCATTGAATCAGTTAGTATGGGGTGACTCAAATGTGACGATATTTGAACCTATATCCATTATCTGCAAAGACATTTTCACCTCTTTGCGTGTGTTTTTCCCTTTTGGTGTTGCAATAGGCATATTAGGTTTTGCATGTCCTGGTGATTTTGGATTCTTTCTTTGATTTGGTTTCCATATATAATTTGAGAGTGATATTTTTATCTTCCCCAAATCTTGAAAATCTCGATGGATATATTTTGTGGGTTGAACCAATTTGGAGGATAAGGGTAAATTTTATTTTTTGATCTTACTTTTCTTATTACAATTTGACATGATTTGGACACTTTATGAACTAGAGTTTGAGATTAATTGGACTTATGATTCTTTCCTTATTTTTCGATTTTTCCCATGAGGAATTCTTTCCCAAATAAAACTCTTCCTTTTGTACATCGATTTTTGTGCCTGATTTTGATTTCTTTTAATCCCTATATATTTGCAGGTGCTTGATTACATCTTATCTCACTCTCTCTCACAAAGTTCGAAGTGTTTTTTTTTGTGGCTTGAATTTATCTGCAGGATTTCTCTCACCATGGCCAGATTTGTTTCCTCCATCAAAAACCTCTTTGGAAGCCCCAACAAGTCATCATCCTCCTCGCACAATTCCGATAGCCCAAAGTCTGACAAGTCCATGGAAGAGAGTATTGTTCCGAATGTTGTCAGAGATGGAACCCCATCTAACACTGCATCTCCGTCTGCCCAGAATCCATCTTCTTCTCCGATTAAGGAGAGTTCGGCACCACCAGAAACCATAACCACTCCTTCCTCCACTCCTACAGAAGTCGCCACAGACACCACTATGCCTCCGTCTCCGACAATCTCTGCACCAAAGTCCGTCCAAGAAAACCCTGCTTCTGGGTTTGTAAATGTCCTTGCATCTAGGACTGCATCTCCGACTGATCACACCCAGGAAAAAGGTACGGAATCCACTCCTCTACAGCAACCATCTTCTCCAAGTTCCACTCCTACTGCTATTATCCCTGTTCCATTTCAAGACGAGGCCCTTGCCTCTGTTCTCCCCGTGGAAAAGGATAAAGAGATAGACATCGACAACCCTCCAAATTTTGAGGTAATTCCCACTGTTCATGGACCACTTGGTACTCCCACTGTTCGACGGTCGAAATGGCTTAGAGGATACTCACCTGAGGATTTCGAATATTCCGATTCTACCCCTGAAATTTCTCCCAAGAAGCAAAAGACCACTTTAGAGGGTACTTCGTAGAAAGGGGGAGAAGATTTGTCTAATCCTTACGTGTCTTTTAGTGATTCCGACGATAATGTGAACCAATTTGTTGTTCAGCCCAAAGAACATGTGCAGCCTGAGCACAAAGATAGTGATGATGATGTTCCTTTGGCACAGATGGTTCAGAAAGCCAAAAAGGGCAAGGGTGTGGCCAAGGATGTGACCACATCCCAGCCTATACCAACTGCTGCTGAGTCGAGTTCTGAGTTTGATGACTTGAGTGATGAAGATTTTGATGCTTCCAAGGAATGGGACACTGAGATTGATTATGAGGTTATGGTTGATGAAGTTGGTGATGAATTGATGGCTGAAGAAAGAAAGAAGGTTGCTGCTGCAGATGCAGAAGAGGATGTGATGTCATCCGATGACACATCTGACTCTGAGTTCGATGTTAGGAGAGCTCACTCTGAGCTATTTTACACAGTTATTGCAGCTTCCAGGTTTCATGCTTTACTTTCCCGTTCTTTTATTGATGAAAAATGCAGAGATTATGAGCACTTTGCAAAGTATAATCTGAATTGATTTTTTGAGGAACGAAATTTGTTGACCACGATTGATACTGCTCTCCCTTATATTGACTCTGTGGTCTGTGAGTTTTATGCCAACATGTCTACCAGAATTGTTGTTCGACGTTCACCTAAGTTTGGCAAAGTTTTTGTTCGCAATAGGATATATGAATTCAGTCCCTCAGTCATCAATCGTTTCTTTGACATGCCTGATTTTGAAGAGAGTGAGGTGCCCTCTGATTACAATGAAATGGCTCGATTTCTCACTGGTGGTCGTGTGCAAGATTGGCCTGCCCATCCCCAGAAACTCGTCTCCTCCCGCCTTACGTCCTTTTATGGGTTTTTGCACAAGATCTGTTGTGCAAACTGGTCTCCTTCTAAGAATAATTCCATTGTCACAAGGACGCATGCACGAGTTTTATACCAAATTGGGAAAAGGGTTGCCCTTTAATTTTGGTAAATTGGCTTTCGAGGAGGTAACATTCTTTGCTACCAGTGAATCCAAAACCTGGTCCCTGCCATTCCCAGTCTCATCTATAAAATCCTGGTTTCTCAAGGATTTGAACCAAAATAGGGTGATCACTTCACAAACCAGTCTAGGGTTTTTCATATTTCTCGACCCCTGCTCAGTTCTCAAAATCACATTGTTGATCTGCCCCTAGTCTATCCAGGAGCTGCTCCACCTGCTCCTACGACTCCTATCTCTGCTGCCTCTCCAGATGTTGATGCCTCTGTCCCTGGGTCTAGTCCGAATGTGGCCTTGGATGTGGTTCCGGATGTTGGCAACATCCCGGCTCCTATTTCCTCTAACATCCCCTGTATTCCTGTCTCTGTGGCTTTCTTACAGGTACAGCTAGTCGTTGTTGAGCACCAAATTGCTCACTTCACTGCTCTCCATTCCCAATTGCAGACTATCATTGGCTTGATTTTTGGCCAAAAAGGGGGAGAGAATATAGCTGGACCAAGCACTGCTCAAGGGGGAGTTATGCCGACTGAGACGCCCAGGACTGATGCTCCAAATCCTGAAAATGTTACAGCCCAAGATGCTGCTGCTACTGCACCGTTGGCTGGACAGGGTGAAGGCGATGAAGGTCTTTAGTTTGACTTTGCAGGACAGATGGATGCAAATGTGTCCACTGATGAACTCTATAATCTTTAATTCTGGGATGTACTAAACAATATTCTCTAGCTAGGTTATTTGGTTTTGATTGTTGATAAACTTGCTAAAACTCTCTTATAGTATTTTGTTGCAGTTATGAATGTGACCTAAAATGTGATTACATCTGCTTTAGTATTTCTACTCAGCATGATATTTAGGGGGAGTTGTTGTATTTAAGGGGAGTTAGTTTATTTTGTGCTTGATAAGTGTTTTGTCCAGAAAGGCAAAAAGGGGGAGATTGTTAGGGCATTTTTTATCGCCTAAAAATAATTTCAAAAATTATAAAGATTGGATTTTGATTTGTTTTGCCTTTCTAGACTTATGGTATGATTAGGACTTATTTAGATTAGGAAAGAAATCATATTGATATGGTATGGATATATTAGGACTCTTGGATAGTTATCTTGTTTCCTAACATAAGTGATTTACTTGTCATATATTTGTATATATCTTCTTTCCTTGTGTATTAGGTCTCTTGAAGGGTTTGTACGGCTATATAAAGGGAAGAACACCAGAGTTACAAGAGCCTTGAGAGAATTAAGAGTCATTCAAGCACAAGGAGTCTCACTGCCTGGATGCAATCTCAAATGTGACTACATCTGAGATTACATTCAGTCCTGCAGATTGTGTTTGTTAGTTTTTCATCCATTGTTTTAGTTGTGATTAACGATGTCCACACATGTCTATTGTTAGATGAGTTGAATTACACAGATCAAATATACTCTAGATAAGAGTTTTTCGTTGAGTTTCTACTAGTTGGTTTTAGTATTTTTGTATACGGAATCAAACGATATTTACTAGTGGAAAGTTTAGCCATATTGGCACGTCTACAAGCTTGTTGGCTTGTAGACAATTTTTATTTCGTGTGTCTTGTTACTGTTTTCAAAATTCCGCTGCATGTAATTGTGAATGTGACAACATTTGCAATCACATACTTACTCTGCGAAACTTTTTCAATTTATCCGTGCTATAATTCTTTCAATTTTCATGTACGAATCGCAAGAAAGAAATCACCAAATTTTTGGAAGCCAAAAGGATGCAAATTGCGATCTAACTGACTTAAAACATTAGGATCTATAATTATCTTATCTTTGGGAGCAATATGGGATCATGCATCATGAGTATTTGCCAAGGGAATGAAGAATGACCGTTTCCAAAAACAAGTGAAGCTCTGCAAATGATTTGTTTGTTTTTTTTTTTTTGCCTTGTTTCCATGATAAAACAATGATTTGCTTTCTCATTTTTATTCTGAATATGATAAAATCTTTAAGGGAAAAAATGACTTTTCAAGTTTCTGTTAAACATTAGTATTGTACTTTTAGTTTCACTGTTGAATATACACATACATATAATATAACTAAATTAGTTAGACTATTAAGTTTATTGAATTAGAGCCCCTAGGCACAAGTTCAGTAATTTTGGGGCTCTAGGCGGCCGCCATGGCCCTGCTGATATTTAGGTAAACACACAAAAACACACAAAAATAAGACAACATTTTAAACATCTTATGGTGACTTGTTTCTAAAATAAGTTACAATCAATTTATTACCTAGTATGTTAGAGTGGGCTTGCAAAGTCTTCAAATTAATCCTATGAAAATGCATTCCACAAAGGGTGGCGCTATTGGCACCCCCAAATTTGATGAGTACACCCACCTTATAAGTTCACCCACCCCCACTTTTTCAAATATGACCCAATTGATGAGTTCACCCCCCTTTTTTCCAATTTTACCCTTAGTCTTATTTTCCCCCAAAATACACCCTCCAACCTCTCACCTCCCCCACTTTCTCAATTTGAAACAAAAATACACCCACCCTCGCAAACTGTTCTATTCCTAATCGACGGCAATGGTGAATAAAATCCAAACATACCGGAGAAGAAGGATGGTTCTTCCCGTTGATGATGACGACTTCGTCGATGGTGCACCACCATCCACAACAGGCCGAGACGAGACACCGGCACCGGCAGCGGCTCGCGAAGAAAATGACGAGGTATTGTTATAACTCAACTTTTCCTTAAAATAACTTGCATTTTTGTAATTTGAGTGTGCTATGTAGTTGTATGGGTATGGGTTTGAGATGGGTATAGTTATGGCGCCATTTGGACTGTAAAATTTGAAATATGGAACTTTGAAGAAGACGAAATGGCACGGTCGATGAAGCCCTAGGTGGCACGATTGATTGTACGATCGTGCCACATAGGCACGATGGCTTAGTCATCGAACGTGCCACCATCGTGCCACTTAGGCACGATGGCTTATTCATCGATCGTGCCACCATCATGCCTTGTTGGCACGATGGCTTATTCATCGATCATGCCACCATCGTGCCTTGTTGGCACGATGGCTTTACTCTTGGCACGGTCGATGAATAAGCCATCGTGCCATAGTAGCTGCCAATTTTTTTAGAGTTCTCTATGTGATTTGCTGATAGTGGTTGATTGCTAATTTTGATTTTTTACTATTTTTCACAGTGGGCTTGTATAGCAGGTTGTCAATTCTTGATGACTTAGAACTCGAGTTGCATGATTGCGGGGATTTTGTGTATGAAGAGTTTCTGAAGTCCTGTTTTGGTTTTGTATTGCGGATGGACAACCGTGCGGTTAGTTGTAATGTCGCCTTCATGTCATATTATTGCGAAGGAGGTTGTTAAGAAAGGTGCAAGGGACGAATTTTGGTTTCGGATTGGAAACCGCTTTGATTTGTTCTCCAAATATGAGTACGCTTTAATTACTGGGCTATCCTTTGCTCCCACCACATTTAATCCGAACACCAACCACGTGCCGCCTCCCAATGGGTTGTATGATAGACACTACCGTGGTGTTAAGGTATCGATGGAGGATCTACTCTTGCATTTTGCAGGCGGTGCATTCCGTGATGATCTTTCGATGAGTTGAAGGTGGCGAAGTTGTTGGTTGCACATTATTTGCTATTCGCATGGGATCCAAGGTCCACAAATCATTGAGGATTCGTGGTGGACTTTGGTTGATGACGTTGATCGGTGGGAGTCTTTCTGGGGGGAAGTACTGCCCGTTCATTTTATGCCACTACCTTTCACCTGTACCCACCGAGCCCAAGAGTACTTTTCGTATTTACGGATTTGTTTGGGCTTTCTTGGTAAGTGATATTAATGTAATTTACATCTTATAATTTACATTTAGTACAAACATACATCTTATAATTTAACTATTTTTATTGTTCTTCTTAGATATGGGCGTATTTGAGGCCATACCCAACTGGGGATTCATGTGGGGTTCCGGCCTCGGACATTTCTATTCCACGTTGCACACGCTGGAAGTTTCCGAAGTCCTCCGTGAATCTGCATGGCTTTCTTGACCGTCAGGTACAAAATGTAATTTGCATTTTTCAAATTTTAACTTATGGTAATAATTAAGTAATTACTGATTTTGATCTTGCAATTTTGTAGATTGATACGCACCGGACCTTGACTGCGAGGGACAATGAGCTTCCTTATTTATTGCATGTCAATCTCGAGCTCCGATCCGGTGTTGTTTATGTTCATAGGGTAACCCGATCGGGAAGAAGAAGCCCACAAAGCGTCAACGCACCACACATGAGTCGACTTCATTGATGGATGATGATGATAGCCTTGATGCCGATCCACATATTGAGATGGGTGATTATGATCGTCCAGCCCCCGAGGGCGTTGTTCCAGATGTTCCTCCACACACCTCCACACCCTCTCTAGCAGCCGATCGAGCGCTATTAGAAGAATTGGTGCGGCAGCAGGTGGAGACCATTGTGCCGACTTTGGTTGAGCGTGCCATTGAGGCCTTGGTCCCGCGTTTAGTACGGCGGGAGGTCGAGGCGTTGGTTCCGGATTTGATTCGGACTGGGATGCAGCAGAGGTTCTGCGCAGCGTGTGGCGGAGGTTCCACCTTCGTGCGGCGCAGATCGTGCGGTTTGGTCCAAGCACGATTCGCTGTATGGTACGCCTATTGTGCGGAAGGAGGTCGATTGTCTTGATTGATCCCCATTCAACGACGGTATCTGCTCAGTGCGCATTTATTTGTTTTTCCTGTTAAACATTTAGAATAGAATATCTTTTGAATTATGTTATTTAATGAAGTTTCCTTCATTGTGCAAGATATATTCCCCCCACGGCGGTGGGTGAGCGGTCCCCCCGGGTGGGCCACCGACTACTTCTCCTCCACCGCTCGGTGCCGCAGGGGCTTGGATGGATCTGTCCCCTACGGATGTACGGACACCGATGGGATTGGTGCATCGGTACTGGGTTCATCTGGAGGGGATGATATGTCCGTTCGTGTTGTGAGAGCACGACCGCCGCCTAGGTACCTTCATAACCCTTTCACGGCAAACGAGCGTCGTAAGGAGGATGCCACACATGTTGAGTACATGCGGTTCTTAGATAGCGATGAGACGTAAGTTAAATCAATATATTACTTCAAATACACTATTGTTGTTTTGTGATTTTAACACGAGTTTTTCTGTCTCACCGCAATGTTGGATACGCGTTTTGCACATTTGGCGGTAGTTTCTTTAAGGATATCGAGTCGCCGACCAGTGATTTGGAAGCTGTGGTAACACAATGTTAATGTTTTTTTTTCTTTCATTTCCAGGGTGTTATTTGTTCATGTTCATTGACAATTGATCTTATTGTTTGCTTGTTACAAAGAAATTGATGCCTACCTAGTCAGACTACATTGCACAAAGTTGGGTTGGTATAGTGGTCCATCCCCAAGTGCAAGGTCGTATGGGATTGGTTGACACACAGTTCGCTGTAAGTTTCATGTATTTCTTAGATAAATAGTCCATAATGTGTCATTTATTTTGTTTCGGTACATTCGTGTTTTTACTAACAAATATGTTTTCATTATACAAATTTGATCTAGGCAAAGTATGGACCGATCTACATGGAAATGACCCACCGGGTGGAGAGTTTGACGGGACCGTGCCAGAGGTCATACCAGATGACCTTCTGGCGCCGTTGGTGGAGTACGTCCATGGTGAACGACCTCTTTGGGGTGGGGTGCCTCCATGGAGTTCGTTGGACCACGTAAGAACTATCTCTTTTCGGTATAAATTAATTAACTAATTATTGTTTTGTTCATACTCCCTAATTTCTAATCGATTTTTTGCAGGTTGTTTTTATCCACAAACATCGGCAGTCATTGGATTGTTGTGAGGATAGCGCTGAAGGATTGCACGATTTGGATTTATGACTCCAACATCCACAAGCTACCGCTGAGGTTGACTTGACCGACCGCCCGCTCTCTCTATCCGTTTGCACTTATTATTCCGATTTTGCTACGGCAAACCGGTTTCTACCAAGAGCGTCTGGAGTTGACACCTCGAGAGAATACTTGGACTGTTAAGGTTGTTGGTCCATCAAAGAATTACGAACAACATGATAGTCATAGTTGTGGACCGTTTGCGTTGAGGAGGGTGGAGAGTTTTCTTATAAATGTATTTGACCCTGCTTAACACGGAGGAGTATATAAAACAACCTATCGTCGGCATGTAGCATTTACGGTGTATAAATTTAGCACTGATGCATCGACTTGGACCCCTCCCCCATGATTATATTGTGTAGATTGTGGGTATTTAGTTGGAATTGTGTATATTATGGTTATTTAGTTGGAATTGTATATATTTTGTATATTTAGTTTTTATATAATATGTTTTGGTTTAATTTGAATAACTAGGTATGATTTGGGAATGATTTGGATGAATTGGTTGTTGATTAACTCTCTGGTATAACTTGAATTTTTTGTGATTCTGTTGTTAATGTGGCATGATGGCACGATCGCCATATCATTGATCGTGCCATACATGAGGCACGATGACACGATCGCCATTTTTTTCGATCGTGCCTCATGTGGAACGATCAATAAGGCTTGACACGATCATGATATTGCCTATCGTGCCATATGTTATGCGGGTCCTGCATTAAATGATTGAAAGTATGTAACATATTCAATTGGTCCATCCATTAAATGGACTTGTTAGTTGGGGACAGACAATCTTTCCATTCAGAGTAAGATTTATGTTACTTGTATAACATGGGTCCATTCATTAAATGGTGAAAATAAGTAACATATTGACTGAGTCCTTGCATTAAATGGTGAAAATAAGTTACATATTACACATGGGTCCATGCAATAAATGGTGAAAATGAGTTACATTACACATGGGTCCATACATTACACTTATAAATACATGGGTATGTTCAAATGTAGATAATAAAATTGTAGTAAATCTTGGTTGTGTTGACGATAAAGGTAATTTTTTACATAGTAGCTAATTTGATAAATGAATCATAGCTAATTAAATATTGGATGAACATGTTTGTTATGATTTTTGTTACAGGAAAAATGGTAAGAACAAGAAATGAGATCGCTAGGGACAATAGGCGTGGTGATGGTTGGACTTCCCAGGAAGAAGAAGCCTGCTTTGACAATTTTTTCATGCTATGTCGTATGGCAAACAACATACGGCGCCCTGCTGTTTTCAACGGCATATTTGTTGAACTGAGTCGCGTGCTATCTGAAGCCATGCAAAAAGATTTCCCTGTCCTTAAAGTCAAGATTAAGATCCATATGATGCGCACTCCACTTTCATGACTACCAAAGATTTTACAAAGATTGCCGGGTGTTAATTTCAACCCGTACACTAACAGGTTTTCCATCTCTCCAGATTATTGGGCTCATGTTAGGAAAGAGAACAACATGCAACGGTTTTTTCGGACTAACGGCTTCCCAAGGTACCGTGACTGTGTTGAAGTTTTTAACACTCGTGAGGCGCCGGACATTGATTTCGAGGGACTACCAGGTTACACTCGTAACAATCCGTTGGAGTTTGATGGCTACTCTTCTGATGAAGGTTCTCGGGATGATCTTTGAACGCTCGAGAAGTTGACACCGATTGAGCCGTCCGGCAATTGGTGTCGATTGTGTACTAGTTGGGTGGTTGTGCGCTATGTTTGTAATCTTTGTCTGTGTTGTGGTTGGTAATGTACTCTGTTAGGTTGTAATGTACTATGAAGGTTGGTAATGTACTATGGAGGATTGTGATGTAATAATAAAGTTGTTATGAAACGTTTTCAACGTGACAGTATAATAATAGATCAACGCATGTGGCACGATCATTGCATTTACGACCGTGCCACTATCGTGCCTTTATAGACATGATAACAGTGTGTGACCGTGTCACTATCGTGTCTAAAAGGCACAATCGTAGTATGCGACCGTGCCACCATCGTGCCATTTGACAGTCAACTTAACAAAATCCCTGTAAAAAATGTGCCACCTTAAAACAAGCATTTCCGACAGCAATCACACCAATTAAAAACACATGCATTTCCAACAAAGTTCTTTAACTTATCCAATACATAACAAACAAATAATTCTAACCTAAGTTTATAGTCTCCGTACTACGGACAATGGGATCAAGCTTTCCTACACTTCCACTATACAATTCAAGTTGTTTAGTATACAAATTCTTCCAATTTGCTGCACATTCATGGCGATAATTATTCCATGTTGCGACCACGGGAGGCAATGGGTGACTGCCACTCAAGAAAACCTACAAATGAAAAAAAAATGGTTATTGTAGTTGAGACGAGACAAATTACTCAATTTTTTAGTTACCTCTATAAAATGGTTATTGTTCACAAATCCAACACAAATTAGCTTCTCGAGCAATTGGCGCTTCATTCAGAATGGTAGATATGTGAGGGACATTCGCTGATCCAAACACACAAACGCAACATTGTAAGCCGACGCAACCAAGTGACCCATCTCGGGTAAACAAAACCAATGTTTCTTATGCGCTGTCTCGTTATAGTAGTTGAGACGAGACAAGATTTTGTCAACACTACCATGTTTGACGAATACATGATTGTACAACCCTTGGTTTTCGTTCAACTCATGACATAGGTCTCCTCGAACCCGACCCCATGAATCTTCACCGTATCCAAGTAGGTCTGCTACGGCACGGAAACCACAATGACCATCGCTCATAACATCCTTAGTACCAATAATATGTTGATGTAAACGCGTTGGAAGTTGCTCCATAAAACCACTAATGGTCACTTTCTGGTCCTTTTGACGCACAACCTATTGAAACACAACATGAAGAACAGTGGGACATTAGCAACAAATATGTCATGTGTACATGCACAAATAAAAAAGAGACGATATTTACCGGTAGCTTTTGCCTCGGCATCGGAGAGAACATAGGTTGATTCGATGGACCAACATTAAAGATTACTTCTTCACATGGTGAACAACTATCTTTAATAGACTCGACATATTCGAACTTACTCGGGTCACGTTTGGTTGATTTGGATTGTTTAACCTTTACGGACTTAGGACGACCACGTGGGCGAAGCTGTACTTCAGGCTCAATTAGTGAGGTTGTTCTTAGATTCGTAATCTCCGTAATTCTTTTCAAAATTAATAACCTCTCTGATTCGGGTGCTTGTTCAAATTTGGTGAAAAGATCACCGAAACACTGGGTCCATCGAGACCCAATTTCGGGCCCAACTCCAGCTTCGTCTTTGCTAGTCGGTAATATATCTAATTTTCGCCAAAATGAAGCCACTTGATCAAGTGGAATTGGCTTATACAAACTCACATATTCAGAAAGTTCATGAGCACATGGGAGTCCGCACGTCTTTCTCAATACACAACCACACAACAAAGGGTCTACGCTACCCTCAGCTACACGATGCATTTCAGTATAGATCAAATTCAATGAATGTATAGACACCATACCTCGTAGTGACATGAATACAATCGATTTGTATTTATGTAAGACTACATTTCTGCTCTTCTCAAAAGAAGAGCAGATTGCATTGTGTGATGTCTCGAGGAGGGTGTGAATCTGTTCCCAACATGTCTCGAAATTACCCTAACTAGACGCAAGCTATCTTTTCAATGCTGCATGGTGACTCTCCGCCCTATAATGATTTTTCAAACAATATTATATTAATTTTTAGGATTGTATATGATATAACATAAACGCAATGATGAGCACAATAAAGTGAATTACCTATTTGTTGTGGTGTTGTCGAAATGCATGACATTATTCGTCCAAGCAGACACAAATCTTTCTTTATACGGCCCCATCCATTGCTCCATTACATATTGTACGGCGGCTGGATAATCACAAAATTCTGCGATGATTGCTCAGAATCTGCGATGACCAATAAATTACAATAGAGGTTAAAAGATTCCCACTTCTCTTTTGTGGCCAATATTTTTTTGCAGTTTGCCAAAATGTTCCTACTAATGTGCCACCGATAGAGAAAATGTCTCGAAGTGGGAAATGTCGTCTCTATTGCATTCATTAGAGCTAATTCTCTATCAGTAATAATCACATTTGGCAGGGAAGATGGGTCCATCAATGATTTTAAGACGAGCAAGCCCATATGTAATTATCTTCCCGCTCGTACTCCATATAAGCAACTGCAATACAAAATGTCATATGTGTCGATGTCACACCAACAATCTCCAACAAAGGTAACTTGTACCTATTAGTTTTGTATGTGCAATCCATAAAAATGACACTTGGAAAAGCACGCAACAACTCAACGCTTGTAGGGTGAGCAAAGAATATATCCTTCACGGTGTTACTCGTCTCGCAACGACTATGATGATAGAAATATCCATGCTCCTTCAATTTATGCATAAGTTGTTGCATTTGAGATCGACCATCACGCTTGACAACTATATTCTTCATACGGGCATTGTAGATAGTCCGTATGGTGGACTTATTATCTTGAAACTTATTTTGTAGGCCAAACAAAATGTCCTTCGGCCGAGTATTGTCATGTGACATATCCAACACATATTCTTCCTCACTTCTTGATAATCGACCGGCATAAGAGTGACCCTCCAAATATTGTGCAATTGGATGATTATGCACACCACATTCAACATTTAGTGACCATTCTCCTTCAATTGTTACTTGCTTCGGCCCCTCAAACGAAATGGGCAACCACATTTCTTAGTTCCGATTCTCTCTTGAGACTTTTTTCAAATTTCTTAGCATCATTTTGTTCGACATCTCTAGTCTTTTTTGAATCACTAATGCCCACTACGTTCACAAGACAAAAATATCCGAGGTCTTTTCTTTCCTTGACCACCGTCCGACCTACTTATTACAATTACCATGCCGTGCTCATGTCCTCTCTCACACACCCAATCAAATAATTTATCCCGAGAAACAAATAACTCATACGTCGTGAATACGTGTGTGTAATCGAATAACAACACCAAGCTCTTCAACATTCTCATCATTCTTGGGAGGACAAACAACACTATTTTCCGTAGGCAACGAGGCCATACCCTATTAAAACAAAATCAACAAGACCAAAAACAAATCAAAAATGGCACGATCATGACCATGATCGTTCCACCTTTGATCGTGTCACGTGGCAATATGGCGCGATATGGCACGCGATCATTGAACATGTGATGCGTGCCATATTGCCATGTGGCACGATCGACGTGATGATCGTGCCATGCTGTTGATCGTGCCAATCGGCGGAAAACAATGGTGCAGCAGAAATATCGAACGGTAAAAGTGGATAAATTACATAATTTTGAGCTGATAACCAAGAAGATACTTACAATATTTGGAGGAATCAAATCTTTGTTGTCCATTTAAGTTGTTGTGTTGGTGTCGAAAAAACTAGGGTTTATAAGAACAAGGTTTAAGCTTTTCTCAAGAAAGAAGAATAAGAAGAAGAAGAATGTAGCTGAAGGATGTGGGTGGGTGTGTTTTAGTAGATTTAATTGTAATGAATGATGTGTGTGTATTTAGAGATTGGGGGGTGTATTTAGAACTTGGCTTTTTAGTAAGGGTATTATAGTCTTTTGACTTAATGACATTTTTGAAATTTTAGAAAGTGGGTGTACTCATCAAATTTGGGGGTGCCAATAGCGCCACCCTTCCACAAAAGCAATCAATTTTCTAGCTATAAAACTTAAAAGCAGCCAACTATGGCATCTAGATAACTTAAAATAATCAGTTTAGACTGTTTTTTTTTTATCAGAAAATAAATTATATCAGTTTAAACTGTTAAATACTTCTATAAATTACAATATAGGTCAAATTAACGGGCTATTAAAACTGAATACAAAATTATGTATATAAAATTTCCTATATTTATTACTATAAAGTATCAAATATCAATTTTGAATTTCCCAAGTTTTGTCCAACTTCTATAGATTAAAAGTTTCAAATTAAGTAAATAAATAATTTAAGTTCATACGTACTATTACATACTCTATTTAATTGGACAAACTTCCTGGAGAAGCCAACTCATTAACCTGGCTGAATGCTCGCTTTAATGTTTGAACTTTGACCCATAAAACAACTTGGGTTGACCTCATATTGAAAATTGAAGTCGTTGACAATTCAAGATGACCAATTGACAAATGTATATTAAATAAATTAATATAAATTGTTTGCAAGTTTGGAAACTTTTATTTGGCGGACATCTTTTATTGCAAATTATATTGTTACATTCTCTATTATATTTATTAATTATTGTCACGTATATACTTAAAGAAGCACGCATTGTATATAAAACTATTTGTAAACCCTTTCTTTAGAGGGTGTTTGGCTAAGCTTATTTAAAATATCTTATAAGCTTCTACATCTTATAAGTTGTTTTTAGAGCTTATAAGATGCTAGATCTTATTTTAAGAATAAGATGTTGAAGTATTTGGATATAATAAGATTGTGTAGCTTATAAGATGTTAGGAATGACAATTTTGTAATTAAAATGGTCAAAATTAAAAGAGGTTGTTGAAATAAGATCTTATTTTTTAAAAAAAAGTTGGGATTCCCCTACTTTTTTAAAATCAGCTTATAAGCACCTGACATCTTATTTTGGTAGTTTATAAGATTTTTTTAAAAATACAAAATAAATTTAAACAGTTTAATTATAAGCTCTCAAATATCTTATAAGATGTTTTGAAAAGTTTATGAGTTCAGCTAAACACGCTTTACTGTGGACCATTCCCTTCCTGAGAAGGCTCTCACAAACCGAGAGGGAAGTTTTAAAAAAATTAATTTTATGCAATAAAATTTGTAAATAATTTTTACTAGTGTTTGCGTTTTTCTTCTTTCCACAGTCCAATGAGGTAGTAACTGAGGAAGGTTTTTCTATATAGAAAACTAGAGTTCCAATAAATATATTGAAAATGACCTCAATAGCTAACCAGTTCGATTACCTAATATTTCCATCTAATCTAATACCAAGTCTTTGAATTTGTTTTCGAAGGGTTGAAAACCTAAATAATAGACATGTAAGTTGTTTATACAGCACACATATATATTAGCAGGGGCGGAACCAGGATTTTGCGTTGAAGGGGGCCAATAGTTGGATAATGAAATATCTATTTATATCATATAATATTCAAAATATATTACATATTTGCATTAAATACATGACAAATTAAGTATCCCAAAATACATAATTACAATCTAAAATTAACATGATTTTTCTTTTACAAAAAAAAAAAAAATTTGGGGGGAAATGGAATTATGCCCAAAATTTTTGTATAAAAAATAAATATATAAAATGTTGGGGGAGGGGGGGCTAACCTTCCATGTAAGTCCCCCCCTATAATGTTGGGGGTACTTTTAGGTCCCAATGTATTACATAATAATGTGCAAGTCTGTTATTGGTATATTGGGAAATATAAATATACATGGCCCCTAAAGGTACACATATATTTCCCCATAAGAGACTTGCACATTATTATATAGAGCAAGTCTCTTGTGAGACGATCTCACGGATCTAAATCCGTGAGACGGACCTCCTAAGGGCTCCGTCTTGAGAACATGAACCATGAAAATAAATTTAAAATAATATTGAACCATGAAGAAACAAAAATAAACCCTAAAAACATGAACCATGAAGAATAAACCCGAAAAACAAAAATAAACCCAAAAAATAAAAAAATAAACCCTAAAAAAAACTAAAAATCCTAAAAACCCAAATCAATTAAAAATAACCCAAGAAACAAAATAAACCCTAAAAAAACAAATATAAACTCTAAGAAAAATAAAATCTAAAAAAAAAAACTTTAAAACTTTGTGTAAAGGCTCCGTCTCACGGATCTAAATCCGTGAGACCGTCTCACGCAAGTTTTTGCCTATTATATAACCTATTGGGACCTAAAAGTACCCCCAAACCATTAATTTATCTATGGCGCAAGTATATATATGTTTCAGGGTCATGGGGAATTTATCTTGTAATGAGAAATTGTAGTTCAAAATTTATTTTGATAAAATTTTCCAAATGGTTTTGTAGATGTTAGATTAAGTGTAAGGTCTTCTAGCATTCATTGTACGTGTATTAGGTGCAACATCTGTATTTGCCCTCCAAATATTAATTTTCTACTTAAATAGGACACTTGACTTTAATCAATATACCCAGTTCACCACGCACTAAACATAACATCACTAAGACATTACAGTCATCATACGTATATCGGGTGCAAGCATTTACTAAGTGTCCCGGCCATTTGATATCAAATGTGACACCTGACACAACATTATTTTATCAAATTTAACAAATTAAACGACATCATGATATAGTAAGTTATATTAATTTGTGATTTACATGAGCGCATTATTATTATTATCATTATTATTATTATTATTATTATTATTATTATTATTATTATTATTATTATTATTATTATTATTATGTGCAACTTGCAATTCTAATCAAAGAATTTCATATAATATTAGTATTTTTTATGCAAGTAGAGTTTTTATATATTCATATTACTTCGTGCACATGGCATTTTCTATTTATTTAATTATGTATTTTGGTTAAAGCATAGGGAGTTTGACCTTCCGCGTTTATCTAGAAATTAGTACCTTATAGAAATCATACACTTGGATGGTTGCCTTAGAAACTTTTAAACCATTGACTTTAATTGAACCTACTATTAAAAAATTCCACAAACCATTAATTAATATATCTAATAACACGCAAGTATGGTCGAGGTAACATAGGAAATTTATCTTCTAAGGAAGTTATTTAGTTCAAATTACGCTGTAGATTATAATTATTTGTCGGTACATATTTTAACAGTTGGTGCATTAGGATGCATATTTGACATAAATTGGACTGTTTATAAGACGAAAAATGATTATCGACATGTTACCGGATCCGGATGCATATCGACATGTCAAGTTATTTGACATGTAGCAAGTGAATATTCACATGTGGCTCTTTTCGTAACAATCATAGAGCCTTGTAGGTGAGCTATGGATCTGGATTGAATCCAAATTGGATTTTCACATATTATTAGTCTAGGTATACATTAATTAATAAACATCTCAAGTTGTATTTTTAGTCAAATTACTTGTTGCTCATGGCACTTGGCATTTATTTCTGAACCATATAAATATTGAAGTTTTGGACGTAAGCATATCAACTTTAAAGCATTCACAAATAATTAAGAAATGAGCTATCTAGAAATTCTTGTAGCAATTATATTTTGCTCTCTCATTTTCATCCTTTTAGCTCCCAATAAAAACACTCTTCTCTTCCTTTCATGGAACTCGCCACTCATGAAACTAATGCCCACAGTGTACCTAAAAAGCCACGAATTATACGACAAAATGACACAAGTTTTAGCAGAAAACAAAGGTACCATTTTGTTAAAAACATCTTGGTTCACAAATCTTGATACTTTGGTCACTAGTGATCCGACCAATGTGCAACATGTTATGAGCTCAAACTACCAGAGAGGATCAGAGTTCAGAAAAGCCTTTGATTTTCTAGGCGACGCTGCTTTTATTAAAGATCTCCACGAATGGAGAGAAGAAAAGAAGTTTACTCATGCATTCTACAAGGAAAATCAGTTCCACAAGTCTACACCAAAAATAATTCATCATACTCTGGAAAAAGGCCTAATCACAGTTCTAGATCACGCTTTGCATCAAAATCAGGTTATAAACTTGCAAAATTTGTTCAATAGGTACATGCTTGATGCAACTTGTCTTTTGGCTACCGGATTCGACTTGGGCTCTCTCCGGGTTGGTTTTCCCAAAGCCCCACTTTTGGATGCCATGGACGATATGGCGGAGGCCGTGTTTTTCCGACATATTCTGCCTGAAAGAGTTTGGAGGATGCAAAGATGGCTGAGAATTGGAAAAGAGAAGAAATTGGCTGAAGCCTCTGTCGTTGTTCATCAAATACTAGGAGATTATCTGTCTAAAAAGTATGAAAATCAAGAAACATGTGAGGATTTTGATGTGTTAAGGTTTTACTTGTCTGAGGCAGCTGGTGATAGCAAGAAATCCATAAAACATGCAGAAAAGACCTTTTTGGTTGCCAATATCACGACCCTTTTATTTGCTGGAAGGGACACGTCTGGTGCACTCTTGACCTGGCTTTTCTACCTTATTTCAACAAACCCTTTAGTTGAAAACAAGATTTTAGAAGAAATCAGGCAAATAATATCTCCACCCAAACACTATATTTTTTACAAAGCAGAAGAATTAAGCAAACTAGTTTATCTCCAGAGTGCATTGACTGAGAGCCTGAGACTATTTCCGCCAGTCCCGGTTATTATAAGGGACCCAATCAGAGAAGATGTGCTTCCAAGTGGACATAAAGTTGATCAGAAAACAAAAATCATTCTTTGCACATATGCAATGGGGAGGATGCCAGAGATATGGGGAGAAGATTGTGGGGAATTTAAGCCGGAGAGATGGATATCTGGGAAAGGATCATCAGGGGTCAAACACGTGGCTTCGAACAGTTTTCTTGCATTCGGGTCGGGTCAATGGGCTTGTCCGGGCAGAGAAGTGGCTTTTACTAGAATGAAAGCTGTCGTGGCCACCATTTTGCATAATTATCATGTCCAGGTTTTGGAAGGACAGCGCATTAGCCCGAGTGTTTCTGCTTTGCTCACCATGAAACATGGCTTGAAGGCTACAATTTCAAGTAGATAGGTGTAATATTTTTTTTTGTTCAGTTTAATTAAAAAATGGGTGTAATTTGTATGTGATATTTATACTACTTGAATATAAAACATAACTAATGAAATAAGGGCTCTCTCACACTACAAGAAAATTGCTGATAGACACCACCAAAAAGACACCGGTTTTATGACTGTATTGGTGTCTTGTCCTTTTTAACACCGGTTTTGTAAGAAACCGGTGTCTTATTAGTGCTGTCGTTTTATAAATAACACCGGTTTCCTAAAACCGGTGTCTATTGTAAAAACATTTCCCAAATAGACACCGATTTTCTCATCGGATTTTGAAACCGGTGTCGATTTATATAAATTAGTTTAGATTAGACACCGGACCTTTCGACACCGGTTATAGAACCGGTGTCTATAATATTTTTAAAACTGGATCTTCCGACACCGGTTATAGAACCGGTGTCTATAATATTTTTAAACTTTTTTCACACCGATTCTAGAACCGGTGTCTTTATTGTTCCTAATTAATTAGTTAGGGTTTACTTTTTAGTTGTAATGGAATTGCCCCAAACAATCTCTGCCCGTCGCCATACCCTTCCCCTCTTCCCTCCGCGTCCGTCGTCGTACCCTTCCCCTCTGTCCTCAGATCTAAAATGGACGCCGACATTTTGTTAGGTATCACAGGATCATTATGAAACTAAATGGATGAATTTGAGAGAAAAATACCAATTCTATTTCACACAAGAATAGATTTACAGGGAGATTTACAAACTCACAAAAAACTCTCAAAACTCACTCAATCTCTCAAGGATTGATTTTGATCACTCTCAAGGATCTCTCTATGATATTCCACTTACAAGGGATGATTACAACTGAAGAATGAAGCACCTATTTATAGATGGATGTGGGAGGGGTAGGTGGTTGAAGCTTCAACAATGGTGGGCTTGTTGGGAAGCTTCATACTTTCCTTGTCAAACTTGATCACCAACTCTTCAAAGATGGATGGCTTCTAGATGGAGGATGTGGTCGAAACCTAAATTGAATTCTTCAATTACGCCCCTCCACCATATCCTAATCGACATCCTGCTTATGTCTCTCGCATAACTCAAGCTTTTCTCGTGTAACCACCTTCACAACATGTCGATGGATTCTCCTTTGTGTGGATTTTAACGAGTTTCAATTGTTGTCGCGTCTATCGCCTCGCGTATCCAATGATATCGAATGTCAATATGTTTTGTACGGGAATGGTACATGGAGTTCTTGCTCAAGTCCGAGCACTCGATCGTCACAATGTACCTTGTAATCTTTTTGCTTAATTCCAAGTTCTTGGAGATAACGCTTTAGCCACAACATTTCTTTACCACCTTCAAATAACAACAATATACTCGCTTCATTGTGGATAAAGCAACACACTTCTCGATCTTGATCGCCATGAAACAAACTCCCCTACGAAAGTGTAGAGAAATCCTGAAGTTGATTTTCTCTCACAAGATCTCCCGCCATATCTCGCATCTCAGTATAGCCCTCCAAGATGGATCGGCTCCCGTAACAAAGACATATTTTTTTGCGTACCCTTCAAGTACCGAGAATCCATTTCACCGCCTCCCAATGCTCCTTTCCGGGTTAGAGAGAAAACGACTCACTTTGTTCCCTACGTGAGCAATATCTGGTCTTGTACACACCATTGCATACATCGACTTCCAATCGCTGGCTTTGAAGAATATGGCACCGATGACATTTCCCGATCTCTTCCTCGGATGAGGGACATGCACTCTTGCTCAACTTGAAATGGTTAGCTAGTGGAATGCTTTGGCGATTGGTTTGCGTTGTTCATATTGAACCTCTCGAGCACTCGTTCAATATACTTCTCCCGAGATAGCCATAACCTCCTGTTCTTTCTGTCTCGAACTATCTCGCATTCCCAAAATCATTGAGCCGGTCCTAAGTCTTTCATGTCAAAAGACTTGAAAGTTCTTTCTTCAAATGACTAATCTTCGTTGTATCTTTTCCCACGATCAAAATATCGCTCTACGTATAGTAGAAGAACAACGAAATTTCCATCTCAAACTTTTGAATGTAAACACATTCATCCGCATTAGTCTTCTTGTAGCCTTGACTCACCATACACGAGTCAAATTTTGTGTACCACTGTCTTGGTGCCTGCTTGGACCATACAAGCTCTTCTTGAGCTTGCAAACGAGATTATCACCCAAATCTCAAAACCTTCCGTCGCTCCATGTAGATCTCTTCTTTGAGATCTCCGTGAAGAAATGTTGTCTTCACATCCATCCTGCTCAAGCTCCAAGTTCATACTTGCTACTAAACCAAGAATAACTCTAATTGATGTCATCTTGAATACTTTGGTGAAAAAATCTCATCAAAGTCGATTCCCTTTTTCTCATTGGAATCCTTGACTACCAAGCGAGCTTTGTGTTTCACCACTTTTCCGCTACCATCTTTCTTGACTTGAACACCCATTTGTTTCTTAGTGCCTTCTTCCCCTTTCGGAAGTTCTACGATCTCAAAGTATGATTCTTCTGCAGAGATTCCATTTCATCCCGCATTGCTTGCGGCCATTTTTCTTTGTCCTTATGAGATACTTTGCTTCTTGGAAACTCTCTGGTTCTCCATCTTGATGAAGCGGTAATCGGATTCTCAATATCTTCTAGATGGAATCCGTCCTCTTTCGCACCTACGAACTTCCGGAACAATGCGAGGAGATCCACCATCATTCGGTTTTCGATGGTATAGGAACATTTGGTAGAGCGGGTTGTGGCTCCCCGCCAACACCTTCTTCTACCTCTTCATATTCTCGCTTCCGTATATCTTCCGCACTACGTCACCATCTCTCACGAACGGTTAAGTGTCCGCATCCGAGATTTGAGCACCAATATTTGACTTCCGAGACATTGTGGGCTTTTCAATGTCTTCCATTGTCTTACTTTCATGGAACACTACATCCCTACTTGATCACATTCTTCTCCTTTGGATCCCATAACTCGTATCCAAACTCTTCATCTCCATAGCCAATGAAAATGCATGGAGTGGTCCTTGCATCAAGCTTCGCCTGAGCTCTTTGGATACATGTGCATATGCTAAACATCCAAATACTCTCAAGTGGGAGTATGATGGATCCTTCCTGCACTACGCCTCGGGACTTCAAAATTCGGTGGTACCGATGGTGATCTGTTGATCGGGTAGCAAGCAACTCGATTGCTTCTCCCCGAATGGCTTTGGCGACTTAGCCATATCGAGCATGCTCCGAACACATTCCATGATTGTCCTGTTCATTCTTTCAATGACACCGTTATGTTGAGGGGGTGCGTCGATCGTCTTCTCATGTCGAATGCCATATGTTTTGCAATAGGCATCGAACGCTTTAGAAGTGTATTCGCCTCTATTATCCGATCGAAGACACTTCCCGACTTGTTTCCGTTCACGTTCTACCATGACATGAAATAATTTGAAATATTCAAACACCGATCTTTTGTCTTCGGAAATACACCCACAACTTTCGAGAAGCATCGGCAATAAATGTCGAAAAAATATTTGTTACCGCTAGTGATTCAACCTCCGAGGGGACCGCAAACATCGAGTGCACCAAATCGAGCAACTCGATCTTCTCGTTAAAGAGGAACTAAACGAGACTCTTTGTTGCTTACCAAATAGACAATGATTGCAAGGATCCAATGCGAAACTTCCTTGTCAACATTGATAAGCTCCTTCTTTATCGGGGTAGACAACCCTTTCTCACTCATGTGACCGAGTCTCTCGTGCCACAAATTTTGAGAAGCCTCTTTCTCAAAGAATGTTGAGGCTATCTCAGTACATATTTTCACATGAGTCTTGTACAACGTGCCACAAATGTGTCCTCGAGCAACTATCATAATGCCTCGACAACTTCCACGTGCCTTTGGTGAAATGATTATCATAGCCTGTTTGTCGGGGCAATCCCCGAAAGTAGATTCACCAAGATCGTGGCACATGCCTCGACATCCTTCAAAGTGATTGTACTCCCGACATTTGTCTTTATCTCGTATATCACCAATTCTACAATTCCGGAGGAATCGAATTTCCCATCTTCACCGCTCCAAAGTCACCACTTTGTATGTTGTGAAGTAGTCCTTATGAGGAGTTACGTGGTAAGACGCTGCAAAGATCTACCACCCATTCTCAGTATCTTCTCTTGAGATATGAAGGCATGCCTCATCATGGGTTGAACAAAGCGCTACATCTCCGGGAATGATAGCTAGCGTTTCTCCACCCTTATTCTTTCTACTGGGAACCGCTCTCGACCTTGCTCCTCTAGCCATTTATAGCGATTCTTCTTCATATGACCCTCTATTCCACGTGATGATGACATCTATATGTTGGTTTTCCGCCATCAAATGGATCTTCCCCTACTTTTGCCTCTCCCTTTGCCTCTACTACTTCGTTGTTGCTTCCCGTCTTTGTCTCCTCGATTTTCCATCACAAGGGCATGGGTCCGATCCAGTGCCCATGTCTTTTCTTCTTCCGCCTCCCTCATTGAATAGGGCATCCTTAACCATGATATGGTAAGTTTGCTTTCCGGGGCCGAATTCTTGAGAAACAACTAGTGTTTCCCGGCCTATCGGGAAGTGGATGAGAAGTAGGAGAGCCTCGCATTTCATCTCCAAGTGGCATCCTACGCAGGCGATAATTGGTTTACCAAGCTCGAACTCACTAGTATGCTCGGAATCAAGTTCCATTTTTCACTTCATGTTGACTAAGGGCCTCAACAACAGGGGCCTTATTCCGAGCGGTCTTGGCCTGGTACATGTCCTCCAACTACGCCAGGGGCATATGCGTCTCTCTCTGTGCGACATGGTGAAAGACACTATGGTCAATCCATTGCCTGGATCGACCAATAGATTTTTTATTCGACTTCTTCCACTCTGTTGACTTGGAAGATCGTGATTAAGACCCTTTAGCTCTATGGGTCGAACAAATCTTTACTGATTGAGTAGATCTTCCATCCCGGTTTCCATAACGTGTAATTGGTAGCATTGAGCATAATCATAGCTCCGAAGATGATGTTGACTCATCCGTCGCCATTTTCACCTTCCAACAATTAGTTCACAAAGATAGAGTTTGAATCTCACGAAATGGAGTATACCGTCACGTCCTAATGGTCAAAAATGGTGGAATAGACACTGCTGGGGTTAAAATTTCAATTTACAAAAAATTTGGGATCGATCTGCGATTTTTTGAAAATATAGGGACCAAACTGAAATATCAAGAAGTTTAGGGGCCAATCTGTAATTTCTGGAAGTTCAGGGACCGTAATGAAATTTCAGAAAATTGTTCATCTTCTTCCTCGTAGTTCCTGCAAATGCGGGCTTCGTCCGATGTCCGTTTTTCGATCCGAAAACACGTCACGAACTCGTGTCGGCGAGAGGAATCCAATGGAATACTTTTGAAAATTGAGTTTTAACAATCTTTGAAAAACTCGAAATTTCAGACCTCTGCAAATTCCGGCGAGCACTCCGACGAGGCTCGATACCACTCTGTTGTTAGGTATCACATGATCATTATGAAACTAAATGGATGAATTTGAGAGAAAAATACCAATTCTATTTCACATAAGAATAGATTTACGGAGATTTACAAACTCACAAAAAGCTCTCAAAACTCACTCAATCTCTCAAGGATTGATTTTGCTCACTCTTAAGGATCTCTCTATGATATTCCACTTACAGGGATGATTCAATCAAGAATGAAGACCTATTTATAGATGGATGTGGGAGGGTAGGTGGTTGAACAACGGGTGGCGCTTCTTGGAAAACCTTCATACTTTCCTCACAAACTCGATCACCAACTCTTCAAAGATGGATGGCTTAGATGGAGGATGTGGCTGGAAACCTAAATTGAATTCTTCACATTTCCACCGCCTTGAAGAAAGCAAAACTCATCAAAGTCTGCTTAGAAGCCCTAGATCGATCTAACGCCGTGAATCGCAGCGTCCCCGGCAGCTCCTCGAATCGGACTCGGACCTCGGTCGTCAACGGTCTGAGGAAGAATTTGAAATGAGAGAATTTGAAAGGAGAGCGATAGAGTTGTGCGGAGTCATCATTTTCATGGGTTCCATCACTCCTCGCCTTCTCTTCCTCAAAACCCAATAATTCTTCTTATTATTATAGCAATAAATTTCTTTTTCGTTTTTGACATGTAGCAATATTTTCAGTTTCGATGGTTTCTTTCTGGTGTAGGAGATAACTAACTGCTAATTCGTAAAAGTTTTCTAATATTAAACTGATTGGGGATTAGGTGTCTGTGGAAACATTTGTTCAATTGCTTGAGAGTGTTGGTATTTGAGTTAATTTCTCAGGAATCTCAGACTTAGAAAAGAAATTGAAGGAGATGGGGGAAAGACCATCTTAGGTTTTAAAAATCTTACTTTAAAATTTTTCGAACTGACAACGAGGAGCTCTTCGAAAGTTGGCTCGCAATCATCCTCTTGTGTTGATTTAAATGCTCCCACTTTTTACGCCATTTGAATACTTCGTGTTCTGCTAGAAGGTGAATGGAACTAATTTTTCTGATTTATAACGTGTTTTTTCATGTTTATGTTGTTATTGGAAAGGCTATATGAAGATGTTAATTTATGATGAGAGGATAGTATTAGTTTGTTGGATTTTGTTAGGGATAATTACAAGAAAACCCTTGAGGTTTGGGCTAATTAAAAAAAAAAACCCAAAGATTGCCATAATTCACCATCTACTTTTTCCTGTTCGTTTTGCATATATACAACTAAAATTGTAAATGAACTTGGAAATTTAGGTTGCATACATTACTTCATGAATTTATACTTGTAAAATGATGCTGCAATTCATAGGCCAAACATTTCACTCAGATTGTTAGATTGTGTAGCCTTAAATTCCAAATCATAGCTTTCAAAAGCTACCCAGCCGAGTAACTTAGCACAAACAGACGCTTCTGCTGTGTGGAAAAGTTTAAACTGATCTAGCAAATGGCAGATAGTGGCCTGATACATATTTTAAGTGTATAAAATACATACAAACTAAAACAAACTTGAGATCAAGCGCCCCCACCCCCGCTCATTGGCGCATTGCTGCTTTGCCTATTGAAGTTAGCTTTTCTCATTGTATTGTTTTCCCCTGACCTTTGGATTTTTTTCAGCATGCCAGTTCCCATGCACATTCATCAAATTAATGCACTAAGCTTTGGCAATAAACTAAACATTGGCAAACACTGGAGCTGCTAATTAAATGAAATTTGTTGCTAACACATTGTTGAAGATTCTGTGGATGATTTAACTTGTATACATTTGTATTTGGGTTAGACCTGTGTTGTCTTATTACTAGTTTATGAAATTCTGCAGGTAGCTCAAGAAATTGGGACAGAAGCAAAGTCTCAAAATGATTATCTCAATCAGCTGGTATGCCATAAACTATTGAATTGATCTTCATATAATTGCTACGTATAAAAGTACTGATGCATAATTATTAGAGGATCAGCTGCATATTTGATTGACAATGGCCTCTTCTTATTAGATATTGACTGCTTCACCATGCGAATCAATTTTTTGAATTCAGTAATTAAGTCTAAACAAATTGTGGTTGACCATTCTTGTTTGATGCTATCCATTAGACTTTCCAGTCTCGACTATTGAAAAGTGATTGCAACTCGAAGTCTAGAAGATGGTCGGTTGCAAGATTTTGTTCAAACTCCTTTTAGATTGCAGGTGATTGATTGAAAGAGAAGGATTACAAATAAAATTAACTGAAACCATTTTGACTTTTGTGGTGATTAAAGGGCTATGCTTTAATATGTTCTATGATCTTTAGTAATACCGTTTTTATTGAATTTTTGAACATTGCTTTAATAAAATAAAATTTTTATTTCCTTATTCTCCCTTTTCAGGACAATATTGAAAAAAAAATCAGTTAAAAAACTTGTCATTTGCTAATCACGTACTAACTTATTATGTAAGTATTGGGGTTTCTTGACAAGTAAGCTATGCAGAACTAAGTGCTTTTTAATTCAGGACATTATTTGCCTTTGTTAATGTGTGTAGTGTGTGTAGTGGTTGTTGCCAATGGAATGGCAGGAGCTGCTATGTATGAACTAGTTCGAGTTGGACACGACAATCTTATTGGGGAAATTATTCGGTGGCCTATGTGGGCTTGTGTAGTACCCACTGCTCATGATCCCACTGATAGGCACCAGCAGGCCAATACTCATTGAAGGTTTGTTCTATGCCTTATAGACCACTTGCAATCACCCCTCTAGTTTTTTTTAAAGGTAATCTCATCCTTATAGGCCTGTTGCTTCAAAACTTGTTGCTGATACTCCCCTCTTGACTGGACAAGTGACTATATATGAATAAATACTTTTCCAACTTATATGTTGTTGTCAGGTTCCATCCCCCTCCCCTAGCACCCACACATTAATTGATAATTTTATACTCTGTAGAGTGTTGCATGATCTGATGACTTTGTTCCATTTAGCGTGTTCTTGATGCTTTATTCCCCTCCGTGCTTGGTGGTACTTGTGCAATTCCCGGTGCATTTGGTTGTGGCAAAACATGTGTTTTGGTTTGTAAATTAAGAAGTTTGTTAGCATGTGATGTGATATTCCCATAACTTTTTGGTTTGTAAATTAAGATATTTCATCATTTGCTATTCCTCGTAGTGATCATGACACCTTGGATTGCAAGAACAATAAATTAACATCTCATCATCTAAATTTATTGGAACTTGTTAAGTTGGTCAGAGTACTTTTTCATATCTATGCGATTTGGTCTATCTGCTTTTGTCTTCATTTGGGGCAACATGTACTGAAGTTGATATGGAAATATATAACTTAATGGTTGGAGCTTCCAAGATTGCTTTTTTTTTTCCAGTCTCAATAGTATTTTAACAATCTGGTTATGTCTGATTTTAGTTACAGGTAATTCCTATTGATTAATATGGGTAAATCGCAAAATTACCCCTAAAAGTTGATCTAATTAAAAAAGCATCAGTTATCCTTCAAAGAATAATAAATATTCTTTGCACATGTTATAGTTAAGTAAGATTTGATCATATTGTTGATTTTTCGTTTCATTTATAGTCTTGATTTGATATTCTTCCTTCGAGCAAGGACGCAACAATGCATTTGAGTTTGATGATGTCGGGCACAACCACGATGCTTGGGCAATGTTGGAGAAATACTATGTGGGTCAACTGAACAAGTGAAACATTCCATGTTTAATTGGATTTTGTTGTTGGATCATATGGATTTTGTTGCTTGTAGTTGAATTATATAGTCTTTTTGTTGGTTGATGGAATTAACCAGATTATGAATTTATAGTTGTTTTATCGAAAGGAAACGTCGCAACTAGTACTTTTTGTTGGATTTTGGCTATTGGTGACTTTAGTATTAATGGATTTCATGTTTAATTGGTAGTGCACTTATGATGGTTGCTAGAATTGGAGTTCATAATGAATTATTTATTTATATGGTTTTTTTGCAGCTTTGGGCCGGTGTTTTTGTGTAAATAAACAACCCTTTGAAAACCGCTTCTAAAAACATCAAAAGACACCGGTTTTAAACCAGTGTCAAAAAGTTCAGGCTTTTAATACCAGTGGCTTTAACACCAGTTGTTTTACTAATAGACACCGGTTTAAAACAGGTGTCGTTGAAGGAAAAGACACCGGTTTTAAACCGATGTCAAAAAGTTCAGACTTTTAACACCAGTGGCTTTAACACCGGTTGTTTTTACTAATAGACACCGTTTTAAAACCGGTGTCGTTGAAGGAAAAGACACCGGTTTTAAACCGGTGTCAAAAGGTTCAGACTTTTAACACCAGTGGCTTTAACACCGGTTGGTTTACTAATAGACACCGGTTTAAAATCGGTGTCTATCAACTTTTTTGTAGTAGTGTCATTTTCTCTAGTGTTGCATGAGGATAATTTGTACAAAATAAATTTGATTATCATATTTAAATTAGAATAAATATTATATATAGCGGGACTAATTGGAGGTGGGTGCAAAACTCGGTTGCTCACAAGTCACAATGCATCCATTAGACTCTAAAAGTGTACATTCAAACCCCTGGCTGATACTCATTATTATCCTTGTTTCTTATATAAATACGAGAGTTTAATATATACATATATATATATATATATATATTGACAATTGACAAAAGTTATTATGATAAAGATAAATAAAGACATGCAATTAATTTGCCACTGAAATGCTAGAATTATGAATGTGAAGCCCCGATTCTTCCGAGCTTATAATTGATCCTTATTGTTGTTTATACATTTGATCGACTATTTTACCGCGTCATTTTGACGGGTAATTATTAATAATATATACATTTTGTACTTTATTTCATTTTATTTAATTACTTGTGATCATGATCTTTATTAATTCTATTTTTGCATTTGTGATCACTTGATTGATCATTATTACTATTTTTGTATTTATTAGTCACCTTAGAATTTTAAGAGACTATTTATTTTAGAGACTTTTACCTTATAGAATTAAGATTTTGATTTAGATTAAGTGATCATGGGACTTATAAGTGATCAAGGAAATCACTAATTATTTTGCAGATTGATATATTTCATCTATTATCATCAAATTTGGGACAAAAAAAATATATGGAATTACCATAAAGCCCCTAGTATGGATTGCCATGATGACATTTTTGGAGTAAAAATATCATCCAACTCTTGTACACCTACACCTTATATTAGTCATCTTGTGTATAATTATACCATTAATTCAAACATTATACACATCATCTCTTACATTAATTCTTTATTATTAATTTTGCCAACATGTTGGAAGTCTTCCAACATTCCTTCTCATTCCATACATTGCCCATACCTTTGACCACCCTTTTGTCCCCATGTAAGAGACAATTTGCAAGACACAAAATTGAACAAAAAATTCCTCTCTTCCCCCCCCCCCCATGGTGGACGGCCATAATGGCAAATTTTACACAAAAATTCATTTTTCATCCAACACATTTTAATTCTCAAACCTTTTCTCCTCCTTCTCTCTAATCTCTATCTAAAAATCCTTCACATCTTCAAATCTTCAAACAAAAATTCATTCATATCTTCAAACCTTCAAACACCAACTCTTCACATCTTCAAATCTTCAACATAAGTTCTTCATATCTTCAAGTACCACTTCTTCACATCTTCAAAAATTCAAACACAAGTTCTTCACATCTTGAAGCCTACCTTCAAACCTTCAAGAACATCTTCTTCCTAACATCAAACATACTTCTTTCTTCAAACATCTAAACCAAAACAAACAATCTTACCACTTAAACACTAAAAATTCGAACACCCCTATCTCAAGGTAAGAAATTTCACTCCTCAATTCAACTTAAATTCTTACTACTCCTCACCTTCTCTTTTTAAAATAAGCTTGAATTTTGGATTTTGAGGTACTTAGAAGACCACTTGGAGACATGCATGCATGGTGGTGAAACTTGAAGACTTGAAGAAGAACTAGTAGAGAAAATTGACTACAAGGTAAATTGGACACTAACCCTTCTTTCCTCTTCCTTCTATTTTTTTTCAAATTTTAACACCCCTTTTTCATTTTTGAGAAATAGGGGCTGACCTTAGGTGATTTTGGAGTTGAACCAAAATCTCCAAATTTGAAGCTCCAACTAGTTTCAAATCACCTACTACACAAGGTAAAGTGTAGTCTTTCTAATTTCCTTATCTCCTTCTTTTCTTTTTAATTTTTCTCTCATTTTCCTAACTCCAGATTTTTTATATTTCTTGACTTAGGGGCTGACCTAAGTGACCTCATCCAAAAATTGTGAAATTTATCCTTTTATTTCACAATTTTCCAATTTTAAGGTGGGTGGAAAAATACTTTCCAACTATTAGGTGTTTTTATTAAAATGCATGTAGAAATTTTGATCATGGGCCTTGAGATCTATAATCTATGTATTGCATGTCAATTTTATATATCAAATCATGAAAATTCTCAAGAGTTGCTCAAAATTGCCATTTATTGAATTTTAGGTGCATGCATGTGCAATTTAATATTCTATTTGATGAATTCTTGTATGTATTGGACATGTATGTGTATGATCTTTAAAATCTATGTTTTGGATGACTTATAACCTGGACAAGTCGAGCATAATTGATTAAATTTCAATTTTAGACTTAAAAATGCAAAAATGGAAAGTTGGTGGACTAAATTGCAAGAAAATGAAAGTTAAAGGACCCCTCTGCAAATTTCAAATTTTGGGACTGTACTCAGGTTCAAAAATGCTTTTTGGACATTTTAATAAAGTTTTAATAGTATTAAGATAAATAAAATCAACCTTTAAAAGCCCAAGGACTAGATTGTAAAATTTTGAAAGTTTAAGGGCTACTTTGCAAATTTTGAAACTGTACCAAACCTTAATTTTAAAATTTGAAATTTTTACTCTTAAGGTACTGGAAATGACATATTTTAAATGTATTCCAAAAATCCAAGTGTTTAGGGCTTGGAAAGTAATTTTCTAAAATTGAGGGACTAAAGTGTAAAATACTAAACTTGAGGACCCAAATGAAATTTCCAGGACTTATGCAGCCCATGCACCTGGAAATACTAACTTAACTATAACTTACTTATATTTTGGACCCAAGGTTCAAATTTCATAACAATTGGACCCCTAAAAGCCTTAAAGGCAATTATTTCAAAATGGGACAAAAATGATATTTTTAAACATTAAAGGACCTACACTTATTTATTTTAAAAACTGCTTTTGTCCCAATATCCCACTAACCTTGGTGATATTTTCCAACTGGAATCATATTAAAAGCCCTTCCGGTTTGTGAGTTCCGATTATTTTAAACTTAAGGTCCGAATTGGCAATTTTTACAAACTTGGGGCCAATGTGAGAATTTTACAAAATCTCGACCTCAAAACTTTAAAAATCTGAATATCTAGACAATTTGGAGAATTTAGGAACTGACCTCTTAATTTTTCAAGGTCGGGATATTTATTTATTCAATTTTTAACCCCAAAAGTGTTGGTTTTTACAAAACGGGGCTAAATTACAATTTTTCTTTTATAAAGGACCTAACTCATATTATTTTCTCTTTTACTAAAATAGCACTGGACCCTCTGACTTGGAGATTTAATTAAGGTATTTTATTTTCTAAAAAAACCCTTGACTTATCGAACCGATTCGACTATACCCGATCGCGGGGCGACTTCCTCATCTTGCGGTTTTGAATCTATAATGGGACCTATGTTCCACCTAATCTTTCAAGATATCGAAGGTTGTTTATCCTTCCGATAATCATCTTCATCCAAATACTCCACCAACGCCATAATTGCCACTCGAGTTTTTCAAAAACTTTCCTAAAACTGCTTCCCTGAATCAATAATACTCGATTGCTTAGTTGATCGCTGTACTTATAACTACTTTCCTGCCTGAGTCAACTTGGTGTGTCGAGATCACAGTCGGAATGGATACGTCGGGGATGGAACTGGGCAGCTCGGCTGCTATTTCACTCTTTCGGCCCCATCGTCCTAATCCCGCAACTGAGGGACGGAGTTTGTCCAAGGGAAGCGGGTCGTAGTACTTGTGGTATAATCATGATTATGACAGATCCGAGCCTTGCAAGCTCCACTGTGGATTTTGTCTTTGCCTATGGAGCGATAAGGTGCCGGTCTTGGACCATCCTGCCTGGGGAGTTACAAGGAAGAACGAAGGAATCGTTGTCTGATCCACACGATTCCGGAGTTATCGGACCCGTTTGGTTGGCGCAACAAATCCGTGACGCAACCGCTTACTTGTTTTGCATTGGTTGGCGCTACAAACCCGTACGCAACCATTATTTGCCTTGCATGGGATTGGCGTTACATTTCCGTACGCAATCTACCTCTTGATCAATCACATAGTGCATGTGTGACCACGAACTATTTTCTCAAACTGTATAAGTATACTACTTAAATATATTTATCACGACGTTTGTGGACTGTGTGTGGAATCATGCATCATATCTCACGCGTTTTCATACAACTGATTTTCTCGCATTAACTATATATATCGCCACACTTGCACACGATCACCCCATCCACTGAGATTTATGTCTCATCCCCTCATGTTTTCTAACCTTTAGATGGGGACTATGTTGAAGATCTCGAACCGGCCACAAATTGATGACCCTCGCCCTGGCTGTCGATCTTGCACCTTTTTACTGATGATTGTTCTTATTTCATGTACTTCTACTGATGTCGGACTCTCGTTTATCCTGCTACTCTTTTCTCTCTTTGACTGTAACTTAAGGGCGTAGGACCCTTGACGTTTAAGATTTGGATATTGTACTTTACCTTTTGTTTTAGTTTTGGCCTGTAAACTTATTCAGGTTATTATGTTGGATGTATTTGGATTTTGTTGGACCTTAAGTTGTAATTCGTACTTATGTTTATTTTATTTCCGCTGCTTTAGACTGCTTATTTGGGTTTGCATTGATATTCGCTGCTGATCGTTGGTTCATTTGTATTTAAGCGGTTGATCGTCGTCGCGTCCGCCTGGGGGCGTGACGATTAGAGTGGTATCGAGCTCGGCTAGTAAGATGGAAACTTACACCGAGCCGACCCGGATATAGGACCCTCGATGCCTGTTTTGGGTAGTACCGTGACTTGACTCATTAAGTGTAAATCGATTTCAATTTGGCGTAGAACCATATTATTGGGATTGAAACTAAGTTAGAACGTATACTTGGAGATTCCATAGTCATACTTGTCTTAACTTAGTTGACTCTTGACTGACTTTCTTTGTTCATTCTTTCCTTATTCTCTCCTTATCTTTCCCTACGATATAACTTACTTTACGCGAATAATTATTGTATTCATTTACTCGCGAATCGCAACTAACGCTTCAAGATACAGAATGGCAGAACATCGAGGACGTGGGAGACCTCGTCGCGTTCCACGAGGAGACGATGATTTACCCAGGGATCGGGTACCCTCTCCGGAATTACCACCACCTCCTCCACCGTTGCGGGAGACAATCTGACCGCATGCCTTTTACAAAGAAATCTTGGTTTTCATGAGGCAACAGGCAGAGCCTCAACCCCGTGCTCCCAAACCCGCCAGAGAGGCGAACGATCGCATGTTGGAGCAATTTCTACGAATCAACCCACCAGCCTTCTTAGGAGAGCCGGACGATTTGAAGGTAGAAGAATGGGTAGAGAAATTGGAGAATATCTTCAATGCTCTTCAATACTCGGATGAGCGAGAAAGAAAGTCACACTCGCCGTATTTAAATGGAATCGGGCCGCTAGAGAGACTCGGTGGAGGGCAATGAAAGGAGATGGGAACAGACCGGGTAGTCAAAACATGGGAAATTTCTTGGCCGAGTTCAATGAACAAGATATCCCACAGTTGTGAAAGAAAGCACGCCGAGATGAATTTCACAGATTGAGGCAAGGGAATCTGACCGTAGCTCGATCTGGTCCGACTTTCACCGATTGTCCAAGTATGCTCGGGGACAATCGATCTTGATCAAGAGGATAAGCTTTACAAGTTCACTCGAGGATTGAAACGAACTTGAAACAGCTTGTTGTTGGTCGTTGAATCGACAACCTACTCACCAGCGGTAAAGGCAAACTCTCCGCATTGAGTCGGGGATCAACCGTATTGACAGATTCAAATGAGAATAAGCCATCGAAACGATCTTAAGAGGACAGGTGGGGACAGCCATCTAAACCGCCTGCTAAGTTTGAAGGGACCAGATTAATAAAACATGACAAAGGAAAGAGACCAAGATAAAGGAAAGGCGGGTCAAGTGTGTGCACATTGCCGTAAACCGGGACATACGCCAACGATCAGCAGCGTAAGCAAGGAAGGTGTTTGCGTTGTGGTAGTAATCAGCACCAGCTGCAAGATTGTCCGAAGTACAATGATCGAACCAAACAGACGCAGCCACAGAAACCGGGAAATGGCCAGGGAAATCAGGCAAGGATGCCCGCTCGAGCATTTGCACTAGCCGGACAGGAGGCTCCGGTGTGACGCCCACCCCTACTACTACATTACTAAGCAATATAAAAAGTGAAATTTGACAATGTAAACCCTATATACCTGTACATTTTTTTTCCTGTGACATCTTAACAACAAACAAGCAAGATCACTTTACTTGTAAGAAAATGACAACCCATATCCACAAGCAAAGAGGTAACAAACCCTGTTATTAAACACAACAGACATCCATCTGACCAAACACATAACCCACATCACCCAGTTATTTACATGTGCATATTTACATAAGAGTTTTCAAAGAGGATACAACCCTAAACCAAAATATAATACAGGACCAAAAAGAGAAAGTGACCCATCAACATAGCTTAACAGGTCGTCATCCATATCCATGATCCTCAAAACCTGAAGGAACTCCAAGATCGCCAAGAAGCCAAAAAAAAGCTCGAGGCATTCCTATGCTCACCTGCAATGCATGAACTACATGAGCTAAAGCTCAGCAAGTAAAAATCATGCATGTCTAAAGAATAATGATGCTTTTCCAACGAGTATGCTAGCATGTCAAATCCATGAATCAAAATACTTTATTCAAAATCATTTTCTTTTATTTGGGCCCCTGACCCAACTACTATGCACCGGAAAAGAGCTCTGCACACAGCAATAATCAAATAGCCAATAATATCAGTATGGATCTACGTGTGGACCATCCTCCCGTAGCCCAGCCAAGGGTCCCCTACTTGCGTCCCTTGTGTCCGCCAAGAAGTATCCCACCCCGCAGTGCCATACATAGGTACTCACAAATGGACCATCCTCCTGTGACCCACCAAGAGCCCATCTCCTATCTAGCTCTGTGTTCACCAGGAAGTATCCCATTTGCTATACCTAAATATATATCATAAGCATGCCCAACATGCCTTGGTGCCCTAGCAGTGGTCAGCAAACATCTATTTTCTTGCAGAAAATATTTTCGTGCATGCGAACATCCTCTTGTAATATGCATGCACATGCAAATGCTGTGAATGACATGTTCAATGGCTCACCAAGCACCATATTGCAACATCATACAAGCCAATTATGCAACATATAATATCCACGTATATTCCACAAGATACCACAGTCATATATAACACAATTAATTCAAACAATACTATGTTCATGCATTACAGTTGCACATGGATTTTTACTTACCTTTCACCCTTTGGATATGCTATCGAGAACTAGACAATTATTTCCTCCTTATACTTACGTACAAGGCATCCTGTAGAAATATGAGCTATCAATTTCTACTATTTTAAATGATCAAATTTAGTATCCCAAATTTAATAAATAACCAAATTTTGAGATTGGCTAGATAATAAGTCTTAGACATATAGTTTAGATTTAGTTAAAAAATTTCTAATCACCTCAATCTTTATTTTAAATATACCTAATCCAATTCTGTTATCTAATTACCACATATAACACAATTGTAAGTTTAGGTGTTTCAATTATTTATATTATATTTATTTTATTACCCAAATCATTAAGTACCTTGAGGAATTAAATGATTTAACTAACCAATTGAGTATTCTACTCCAATCATCTATTTCATTAATTGACAATGATAAACTATTTAATTAACTATGATTATTAACGATCATTAACAATTATAATCTTCTAGCCTTAACTAATATACTAATCTAGCATAACCTGCATCATTATCATATACCGAATTCATTAAATTAGAATTGAACAATTCTATCGCAACGAAAGATAATTACCTCACTCGTCTTTCCCAATTATTCGAGAATTATTTGAGTAACTTGAAAACTTTGGCAGCAAGCTATGGTGTGGAGCAGGAGTCTTAAAGATAATGATAGAAGCTAGAGATATACATACATATTAAGTAGTGAAATTAAAGGCGGTGGCAACTTCTTAGCTCACTTATCTATATATATGTTAATATTTTCTAATAATATAAAAGTTATACTTTATATATATATATATAATATGAATTGATAAAGTTAATTATGTCACTATACATCAGCCTTATGCATTACGTTTTCTTCTATTTATATAATATATATTTCCACATATGATTAAGATATGGTATATTTATCATAATAATTATCTTATTATTATTATCACTATTGAATTATTATTATTATTATTATTATTATTATTAATCTCATATGATATTTTATGAACGCTCTTAATTATGTTAATTTATTATTCACCCTGATGCAGAGACTGATGTCATTTTTTTTTTTGAAATTTACCACGTGTCACCGTGTGAATCTCACACCTCTAATTTTAACATATGTTGTTGTATGGGAATTCCTAAATGCTAATAAATTATGCAAGTGCCAATACCATGCAACTAGCATATAAACATGTAATTTATGACTATATTGGCCAAGTGAGTAGTGAGAGACTCGAATATTACATCCGGAGGCGACAGATGTAGTGAAAGGTACGCTTCTAGTATCTAACCACTACGCTAAAATATTGTTCGACCCTGGATCAACGCATTCATTTGTTGCACCGCATTTTGTACACAAACTGCATGCATGCATGGAACATATGCCTATATGTTTAGAAGTGTCAACTCCTATGGGTGCAAGTCAGATAACAGATATTATCTATAATGAATGCGAAGTTAAGATTGCTGAGATAAACTTTCCTGTCGATTTGATCTTATTACCTATATCCGAATACGACGTGATATTGGGAATGAACTGGTACTTGCACAAATGGACTGCCATAACAAGTCCATAAAGCTATGTGAACCCGGAAAACACGAAGTGGAGATTTCGGGAAGGGCACGAGTTAAGATTGCCCCAATCATTTCAGCAATGAAAGCGAGAAGGGCGATCACTAGAGGGGCTCAAGGGTACTTGGCGTTTGTAATTAACAAACCCAAGGTTGAGTCACAAATCCACCAAGTACCTATAGTATGAGCATATACGGATGTATTTCCACAAGAACTCACCACTGTCCCTCCGGATAGGGAAGTCAAGTTCACCATCGATGTGTTGCCAGGGACTGCCCCGATTGCCAGAACACCGTATAGAATGGCTCCTCTTGAGTTACAGGAGTTGAAAACGCAATTACAAAAACTAATGGATGTGGGATTTATCCGACCGAGTATGTCTCCATGGGGAGCACATGTGTTGTTCGTCAAAAAGAAGGATGACACATTAAGACTATGTATAGATTATCGTGGTCTTAATAGTGTGACCATCAAGAACAAATATCCCCTCCCGAGGATAGACGAACTATTTGATCAACTTCAAGGAGCGACGGTGTACTCGAAGTTTGACTTACAGCAAGGATATTACCAACTGAAGATCCGCGAGGAAGACATTTCCAAAACTGCATTTCAAACCCGATATGGACACTACGAGTTTGTAGTAATGCCTTTCGATTTAATGCACCAGCAACATTTATGGACCGATGCATCGAGTATTCCAACCTTATTTGGATCAATTTGTAGTGATATTCATTGATGACATACTCGTATACTCTAAGTCTAGAGAAGAGCACGAACGTCATCTGAAAATCATTTTAGAGACACTACGAGAACATAAGTTGTATGCCAAATTCAAAAAGTGCGAATTTTGGCTTAGTGAAGTCGCGTTCTTGGGACACATAGTATCCTGCACGGGATTGCGGTGGATCCTTCAAGGTACGATACAGTGGTTGAATGGAAACAACCCGAGTGCAGAATTAAATCGAGTTTCCTAGACTAGTGGATATTATCGAAGATTTATCCAGGATTTTTCCAAGATAGCGGACCCCTCAATCGACTAAGCCAAAAGCAAGTCAAGTTTGAGTGGAATGACAAGTGCGAGGCGAGTTTCCAAGAGTCAAGAAACGACTTACTACGACTCCGGTCTTAGCCCTTCCAAAGGGAACAGAAAACTCTGTCGTCTACAGTGATGCATCAAAAGAAGGACTAGGAGCAGTGCTCATGCAGGAAGGAAAAGTTATCGCTTATGCATCACGAAAGCTCAAGCCGTATGAAGCCAATTATCTAACGCATGACTTGGAATTGGCAGCAATAGTGTTCGCATTGAAGAAATGGAGACACTATCTCTACGGAGCAACATTCACGGTTTTCACGGACCATAAGAGCTTGAAGTACCTATTCTCTCGAAAGACCTCAATCTGAGGCAACGGAGATGGATGGAGTTGATTGAGGACTCACTTTGATATTCAATACCATCCCGGGAAAGCTAACGTCGTAGCGGACGCTCTAAGCAGAAAGGCGAGCTTAGCCATACTTATGATTCGAGAGTGGGAATCATTAGAAGAGCCGAGCAATTGGAATCGACGAGAACCAATACTCGATTTCATGTGCCAACATTCGGTCAAACCCGATCTGTAAAGAGATCAAAGAAGCACAAGAGAAAGATACACATCTTCAAAAAACCAAGGAGCAGATACTTAAAGGAGAAAGATCGAATTCTCGGTACATGAAGATGGAGTTATCGATTCCGAATCGAGTGTGTGTACCAAATGACGAAAGCGATTAGGAATAAAATCTAGCAGAGGCACACCGTTCAAAATACACTATACATCCTGGAGGAAACAAGATGTATAAGGATTTGAAAAGGAGTTATTGGTGGGTAAACATGAAAAACCAGGTAGCGAGTTCGTTGCGGGATGTTTAACTTGTCAACGAGTAAAAGCGAGAACACCAACGACCATCCTGTTTACTACAATCATTGAGAATTCCCGAGTGGAAATGGGAACACATAGCGATGGACTTCGTGATGATCTACCAAGACCGAGGAGGCCATGATGCTATTTTTGGGTAGTTGTAGACCGACTCACAAAATCGCACACTTTTTACCCATCAAGAAAACCGATAGCTTGCGAAACTTGCACAAACTTATATCCGAGAAATCATTCGATTGCATGGAGTACCGGTCGACATAGTATCCGAAGAGACCCGAGGTTTGTCTCCGTTTTGGAAGTGCTTGCACGAGGAATTGGGTACCTCGCTAAGTTTCAGCACAACAGCACATCCACAAACTGACGGACAGTCTGAGCGAACGTTCAAACCTTGGAAGATATGTTGCGAGCCTGCACGTTGGATTTCCAAGGAAGTTGGGATTCGCACTTACCATTTGCCGAGTTCGCCTACAATAACAGCTATCAGGCCACGATTGGGATGGCACCCTACAAGGCATTATATGGGTAAAAATGTAGATCCACACTACACTGGGAGATTGATGACCAATGGACTCCGAAAGAGAAACGAAAGTCGCCCTCGATTCCAAAGGTCGACTTAGTTTAGGAGGCCATGGAGAAGGTCAAGCTGATCAAGGAGCAGATACGCACAGCTCAGTGCCGCCAAAAGAGTTACGCGGACAAGAGAAGAAAGGATTTGGACTTTGAAGTCGAAGATGAAGTATTTCTCAGACTCTCACCACGGAAAGGATTGATCAATCCGAAGAAAGGAGGCAAGTTGAGTCCGAGATATGTTGGACCTTACAAGATTCTACAGTGGATCGGGAAGTTAGCCTATCGACTCGAGTTACCAGCACCATATGCGGGAATGCACGACGTATTCCACGTATCAAGATTGAAGAAGTATCAACCAGATTCCGAACACATCATCACTCGTGATACTCATCCTCTAATGGAAAATCTATCCTACACCGAGAGGCCGATACGGGTCGTTGATCAACAGATGCGACAGTTGCGTAAGAGATAAATTCTGATGGTTAAAGTGGTGTGGAAGAACCACAACCGAGATGAAGACGCAACGTGGGAGCTGGAAGAAGACAAGAGGAACCAATATCCAGAACTATTTTGAAGACAATTTGGGGACCAAATTCTTTTAAGGAGGGGAGGATGTGAAGCCCCGATTCTTCCGAACTTATAATTGATCCTTATTGTTGTTTATACATTTGATCGACTATTTTACCGCGTCATTTTGACGGGTAATTATTAATAATATATACATTTTGTACTTTATTTCATTTTATTTAATTACTTGTGATCATGATCTTTATTAATTCTATTTTTGCATTTGTGATCACTTGATTGATCATTATAACTATTTTTGTATTTATTAGTCACCTTAGAATTTTAAGAGACTATTTATTTTAGAGACTTTTACCTTATAGAATTAAGATTTTGATTTAGATTAAGTGATCATGAGACTTATAAGTGATCAAGGAAATTACTAATTATTTTGGAGATTGATATATTTCATCTATTATCATCAAATTTGGGACAAAAAAATATATGGAATTACCATAAAGCCCCTAAGTATGGATTTGGCCATGATGACATTTTTGGAGTAAAAATATCATCCAACTCTTGTACACCTACACCTTATATTAGTCATCTTGTGTATAATTATACCATTAATTCAAACATTATACACATCATCTCTTACATTAATTCTTTATTATTAATTTTGCCAACATGTTGGAAGTCTTCCAACATTCCTTCTCATTCCATACATTGTCCATACCGTGACCACCCCCTTTTGTCCCCATGCAAGAGACAATTTGCAAGACACAAAATTGAACAAAAATTCCTCTTTCCCCCCCATGGTGGACGGCCATAATGGCAAATTTTACACAAAAATTCATTTTTCATCCAACACATTTTAATTCTCAAACCTTTTCTCCTCCTTCTCTCTAATCTCTCTCTAAAAATCCTTCACATCTTCAAATCTTCAAACAAAAATTCATTCATATCTTCAAACCTTCAAACACCAACTCTTCACATCTTCAAATCTTCAACATAAGTTCTTCATATCTTCAAGTACCACTTCTTCACATCTTCAAAAATTCAAACACAAGTTCTTCACATCTTCAAGCCTACCTTCAAACCTTCAAGAACATCTTCTTCCTAACATCAAACATACTTCTTTCTTCAAACATCTAAACCAAAACAAACAATCTTACCACTTAAAACACTAAAAATTCGAACACCCCTATCTCAAGGTAAGAAATTTCACTCCTCAATTCAACTTAAATTCTTACTACTCCTCACCTTCTCTTTTTAAAATAAGCTTGAATTTTGGATTTTGAGGTACTTAGAAGACCACTTGGAGACATGCATGCATGGTGGTGAAACTTGAAGACTCGAAGAAGAACTAGTAGAGAAAATTGGACTACAAGGTAAGAATTGGACACTAGAACCCTTCTTTCCTCTTCCTTCTATTTTTTCAAATTTTAACACCCCTTTTTCATTTTTGAGAAATAGGGGCTGACCTTAGGTGATTTTGGAGTTGAACCAAAATCTCCAAATTTGAAGCTCCAACTAGTTTCAAATCACCTACTACACAAGGTAAAATGTAGTCTTTCTAATTTTCTTATCTCCTTCTTTTCTTTTTAATTTTTCTCTCATTTTCCTAACTCCAGATTTTTTATATTTCTTGACTTAGGGGCTGACCTAAGTGTCCTCATCCAAAAATTGTGAAATTTATCCTTTTATTTCACAATTTTCCAATTTTAAGGTGGGTGGAAAAATACTTTCCAACTATTAGGTGTTTTTATTAAAATGCATGTAGAAATTTTGATCATGAGCCTTGAGATGTATAATCTATGTATTGCATGTCAATTTTATATATCAAATCATGAAAATTCTCAAGAGTTGCTCAAAATTGCCATTTATTGAATTTTAGGTGCATGCATGTGCAATTTAATGTTCTATTTGATGAATTCTTGTATGTATTGGACATGTATGTGTATGATCTTTAAAATCTATGTTTTGGATGACTTATAACCTGGACAAGTCGAGCATAATTGATTAAATTTCAATTTTAGACTTAAAAATGCAAAAATGGAAAGTTGGTGGACTAAATTGCAAGAAAATGAAAGTTAAAGGACCCCTCTGCAAATTTCGAATTTTGGGACTGTACTCAGGTTCAAAAATGACTTTTGGACATTTTAATAAAGTTTTAAGAGTTTTAAGATAAATAAAATCAACCTTTAAAAGCCCAAGGACTAGATTGTAAAATTTTGAAAGTTTAAGGGCTACTTTGTAAATTTTGAAACTGTACCAGACCTTAATTTTAAAATTTGAAATTTTTAATCTTAAGGTACTGGAAATGACATATTTTAAATGTATTCCAAAAATCCAAGTGTTTAGGGCTTGGAAAGTAATTTTCTAAAATTGAGGGACTAAAGTGTAAAATACTAAACTTGAGGACCCAAATGAAATTTCCAGGACTTATGCAGCCCATGCACCTGGAAATACTAACTTAACTATAACTTTTAGGAACTGACCTCTTTTAGGAACTGACCTCTTAATTTTTCAAGGTCGGGATATTTATTTATTCAATTTTTAACCCCAAAAGTGTCGGTTTTTACAAAACGGGGCTAAATTACAATTTTTCTTTTATAAAGTACCTAACTCAAATTATTTTCTATTTTACTAAAATAGCCCTGGACCCTCTGACTTGGAGATTTAATTAAGGTATTTTATTTTCTAAAAAACCCTTGACTTATCGGACCGATTCGACCGATTAATACCCGATCGCGGGGCGACTTCCTCGTCTTGCGGTTTTGAATCTATAACGGGACCTATGTTCCACCTAATCTTTCAAGATATCGAAGGTTTCTTATCCTTCCGATAATCATCTTCATCCAAATACTCCACCAACGCCATAATTGCCACTCGTGTTTTTCAAAACTTTCCTAAAATCGCTTCTCTAAATCAATAATACTCATTTGCAGTTGATTGGTACTTTTTATTATAACTACTTTCCCGCCGAGTCAACTTGGTGTGTCCGGGGAGTTACAAGGAAGAACGAAGGAATCGTTGTCGATCCACACGATTCCGGAGTTATCGGACCGTTTGTTGGTTGGCTTACAAATCCGTGCACGCAACCGCTTACTTGTTTTGCATTGGTTGGCGCTACAAACCCGTGACGCAACCATTATTTGCCTTGCATGGGATTGGCGTTATATTTCCGTATGCAATCCTACCTGTCTTGACTGAATCACATAGTGTCTGTGTGACCACGAACTATTTTCTCAAACTGTATAAGTATACTACTTAAATATATTTATCACGACGCTTGTGGACTGTGTGTGGAATCATGCATCATATCTAACGCATTTTCATACAACTGATTTTCTCGCATTAACTATATATATCGCCACACTTGCACACGATCACCCCATCCACTGAGATTTTTGTCTCATCCCCTCCTGTTTTCTAACCTTTTGATGGGAACTATGTTGAAGATCTCGAACCGGCCACAGATTGATGCAAATTGTCAAATATGCCCTTCATATCTATTGTAAGATGATGTCTTTTGGCCAATTATTTTAAATGGTAAGGGTTGTTTTGTAATTTGACATTATTATCTTACATAATCAATAATGTCAAATACAAAATTGTCTATATTTTTAAAAGGTAAATTTGTCAATTTCAAATCTCATACACAATATTAAATCATATTAGATAATCAATGAACAATACAATCAATACACATTCCTTAATAAATTTCCAATCCTATAAATAAAAAAAAAAAAAAAAAATGAGCCCTTGGATGCATTTGACTTCAGATATAAGGTAGGGAAAGGCATACAATACCCCATTTACACATGTATTGGATTGGAATGCTGAAAAAGGCCCATGATTATAAATGGGCCCAGAAAAAATCATGTTGCCAACATATAATTAAATGTTGTCCCACTACATATATTGTCACTTTTGCCCCTATTTTCCCTATTATTTTACAATGTATTCTTTATGCAACAAAATATTTTGTTGTTTGATTAGTTAAATAGGCAAGGTAATTATGTCATTTGACAGTTTCATCCCACATATCAATAATGCAAAACATAAAGGCAAAAATTTGCGTGAGACGCTCTCACGAATTTAGATCCGTGAGACGGAGCCCTTACACAAAGTTTTAAAGGCTTTTTTTTTCAGATTTTATTTTTCTTAGGATTTATATTTATTTTTTAGGGCTTATTTTGTTTCTTGGGTTTATTTTTAATTGATTTGAGTTTTTAGTATTTTTAGGGTTTATTTTTTAATTTTTGGGTTTATTTTTGTTTTTCGCGTTTATTTTTCATGGTTCATGTTTTTATGGTTTATTTTTGTTTCTTCATGGTTCATTATTATTTTTAAATTTATTTTCATAGTTCATGTTCTCAAGACGGAGCATTTAGGAGGTCCGTCTCACGAATTTAGATCCGTAAGACCGTCTCACAAGAGACTTGCTCAAACATAAAAATGGTATACAATTTATAAAAGGGGATATCTTAATTTCCAATCAAAAACATAATAGTAAATCATATTAAATAATACATGAACAACACAATCCTTTCAATCCCAATTTTTTTTATCCACTCTCATTAACAAAGTCAAACACGTCCTTGGTGTATATTAAAGGTAATAAAATATAAGATAAAATAACATTTAAAATTAATATTTGTTTAGATTATTTTTTATTTTATCCAAATTTCGATATATACGTATTAATTTTAAATATTATTAGTATTATTTAATTCTATTAATATACTTATAATAATTTTTTTTTTAACATTTGTAGTCTCTACCTTTAATGTAGAAGAGCTGAAGAGTACCAACACAAGATGGTCAACTCTATTAACCGTTAATTCCAACACTCTTGGTAGATGCATGCATAATTTATTTAATAATTTTCTTGTTATTATACTTGCAACTTTTAGGAATGTATGTCATTAAATACACTAGTGTTTTACCCGTGCAATACACGAGATATATTGTGCCGGGACATATGAGATGTGTTGTATCGGAACATATTGAAATTTAAACATAATTATTTATTAAAAAACATAATATTATTATGATATTAAAATAACTAATTATTAAAATTCAAATAAACAAAGAAATAAATAAATATATTTGATAGGAAATATGATTCCTATCAGTTACCATCAAAATAGTTGAGCTGTACCTAAACATCAAATAATTAACAACCATGTCCAATTCATATAGTTAAATTAAATCAAATAAAAGAAAATAAAGAGCATATAATAAAGATGAGCAAGTCTCTTGTGAGACGGTCTCACGGATCTAAATCCGTGAGACGGACCTCCTAAGGGCTCCGTCTTGAGAACATGAACCATGAAAATAAATTTAAAAATAATAATGAACCATGAAAAAACAAAAATAAACCCTAAAGACATGAACCATGAAGAATAAACCCGAAAAACAAAAATAAACCCAAAAAATAAAAAATAAACCCTAAAAAAAACTAAAAATCCTAAAAACCCAAATCAATTAAAAATAAACCCAAAAAACAAAATAAACCCTAAAAAAACAAATATAAACCCTAAGAAAAATAAAATCTGAAAAAAAAAATCTTTAAAACTTTGTGTAAGAGCTCCGTCTCACGGATCTAAATCCGTGAGACCGTCTCACGCAAGTTTTTGCCAATAAAGACTGTGAAAAGATATAAAATTCTTAAATTACATTGATCATTGTAATGGTCCACTATCTCAAAATGATCCTCTCACCAAAATGAGGACTTAATTGTCAATAATTTTACATTTAAACTTTTACTATATAATACGAATAATTTTAGGACATTTTTTTATTTTATCGTTTTTAAATTTACATTCTATTAATTTTTAAGGATAATACCTTCAAATTATTTTTTACGTATAAAATTAGAAGTAAATATCAGATTGTATTGCGTAAATTAATATTTTTTATTAAATCAATATATTGTAAACTATTTTTTAATCAACAAAAAAGAAGAAATTTGGTTATTTAAGATAGAATTTTTCAATTACTTTTCATTAACTTAAATATCAAAATTATTTCATATAGTTAATTTTATACTTTAATATACAATCACATAAAATAAAAAGAGATAATGTATTTTGTAGCACACAAAAAAACTTAGTAGACTAAACAAAAAGAAAAATAAAATTATCCCACCATACCACACAACCTAAGCCCATTTCTTTTTTTTTTTTTTTTGTTTTATTCGGAGCCCACCATAGAATTTTTTTTTTAAAACAAAGGATCCCACCCTAGATAGATTGAAAGGCCTTGTCCCTCGTGAAATTTACAGCTTCAGGCATTATAAGATTGAGACACGCGGATGGCCATGATTCTTTCAGGAATGTTAAGGGAAAAAGTAAACATAACCCTCTCAATAGGGTTAGTCGCGCCGACCCTCATTTTTCTTTTTTGGTTTATATATTTATTTCAATCACTACTAGAATTCCACCCGTGCACAAATAATATTATATATATATATATATATATTTTTTTTTTGTAATGAGAAAAGCTGAAACCACTACCAATAGGTGTCATATGTGGTAAACTATCAGGCATGTTGTATTCACTAAGTAAATAAATAATTAAAATATAAATATAAATAAAATTGATTTTAAATCATTTACGGTATACTTTAAGAAACAGTAAATCATAATTAAAAATTTATTAGAAAATGAAAAATATTGTATTTAAATAATTTTGAAAAATAGGTGTTGGATATAATATGTTTTTCATAGAACCTTTTAAAATATACTATTGAGACGATTGCCATGTAAAGCAATAATTTTTGCAAAATAATTGATAAACTATAGCCTAATATATGTTAGGGTTTTAAATTAATTGTCAAATATAAATAACAAATAATATTAATGTCCAATACATAAAATATATAAGTGGAAAAATTTATCAATTGAATTAAAATAATCGTCATATTGCAACATGAAAAACATTTCATAATTGTGCTAATAGGCAATTGTCTAAAGAACAATAAAAATTAGGAAAAACAAAATTTTGATAGGCTACTGGATAAATTTCAATAAATTATGTACAGCCCAAATAAATAAAATAAAGCATGCTTATAATTAGATGTGACAAAATCCAGCCCGAACAAAGTTTGAGTTGGGCTGAAGCGTAGTTTTTCGGGATCCAAAAACCAGGTATATTTGACCATCTTTTGGCCCGATTCAAAAACATACATTCTATAAAGGGACTGGATTGGGCCAAGATTTTCCATGGCCCGGCCACATTCAGCCTGATCAGACCCTTCAAAAGTCCACTGGGCTCTAGCCCAGCCTCCCCCGTTGCATATTTTGGTTTGGGCCAAGTGATTTAGTAATTACATATTTTCAGTCTTGGGTAATCTACAATTTTTTTTTTAAGGAATCTACACACTTAAATTTGAACATTTTTATACTATATTGATTCGAATATGAAGAAAGAAGAGCAGAATCTGGAAACAACCGGTAAGTTGTTTAGTTTTTTATATTTTTGCTTTGATTTATGTATGTTTTGTATAGGGCTGGTAAATTACATTCCAATCATTTACACATCCAATTGATCTTGCATTTTATTTCGCTATGAAACTAATTCGAGATTAAAAAATTTCTAGATCTGAACATTTTTTACATTTTTGATTTGGATCTTTGAAGGACAACAAATATATTTCAGATCTAGACTTCAATTACAGATCTCAATTTTTGCGGATGATTTAATTTATTTATATTTTTTTTTTCAAATCTGTTATGTTAATCAATTTGACAACATTTAGTTTATATTGTTCTTAAACAGGAAATCTTGTCTTTTTCTTGTGGATCACTTGACGGGTTTCTCTTGTGCAGCTTCTGAGGTAGAACCGTAGAAGTACAGCTTCACAGCTGTGGCAAATCTCCTAAATATTTGTCTGGCTCCCAAGGTTATTTCTCCTAAAGCTGCTATGTGATTTGATTTTATTTAATTATTTAATGAATGTTCGTACGGATCTGTAAGAACATCACACAAATATTTACATCTATATTTTTTGCTATGTATATGAATCATTCCGTTCGAACGGATGGATTAATGTTTTAAATATGTTTTTAGTTATATATGTCGAAAACATAATGTTTTCATATATACATATATTATATTTAATTCCACAAATAAAATATATAGATAAGTACTTAATATATATTTAATCGTTATTCTGGTTTTCAGATCTTGAAATGTTGTTTATATAAGATCCAGTTGTATTTTTTCTGATTTTTGTTTTGGATTTTCTATTTATTTATATAATATATTTTTTCATGTGGATTTTTATTATATGTTATTTATTTAGAACATCTATTAATATTATTAGAACAACCGACTGTGTATTTCCAGAGTGTAGCCGAGCTTTGTAGAGCATCTGCAAATTCACCAGTGAGCTCCAAATTACCAATTGAATTAATAATGCTATACCCTGCAAGGAAACACAAATTTCCATAGTACAGAGAATTAGTAATTGAGGTATTATCTGAGTTTAAATTTAAGTACTGCACTTTTGATGATTGTTACACTTTTTTGATAATGTATTATATGTTATTTGGTTAACATATCAATTAATGTTATCAGAATAACTGATTGTGTTCATTTCAAAATAATAAAATAGAAGAAAACATAAATTTCTTAAAAAAAACACACACATTTATTTGCTTTAAGTGTTATTAAATAATAACAGTAATATTATTTTTTGATTCTAACTCGTGTAAACATAATAAATATCTGACTAAAATATGCAAATGAACACTTCTACCCTGTACAAAAATACATTTTCTTAAATTAAAATATGTTATATTTAATATTCTCGTGGTGCGGGTTTTTACATTTGACTATTGTTATCTGTTGAAATACGAAACATGTTTTCTGCTATGGATATTCTTTTGCTAACAAATATTATGCTGCTGAGATTATTACTACTGACAGATCTAACATAAATCATTTATCATACCAGGTAAGTATATTTATTTTATTTAAACTGATGAGTAGCAGAAAAATCAAAAGACTCTTACTTGTTGTTGAATCATCACTCTTCTGAAGCTGCTTGGAAATAATAGTTGATTTTGTGATCTTCATACTCTGATTACTCTTGCACTTCTATATTTATCCGTACGCATTGAATGCTGTGAAATTGTAGTGCTCACCTTGAACTATTCTTTCTTATAATCTGTTTTTATTTAGGATGTCTATGTTGCTGGATGGTAAAAGCTTATGTGAAATTGTTTTGTTTTGTATGTTGATGAATGTAATGAATGACGTAGGAACTAATTGTTGTCTTCCAATTGAACTACATAAATTTTGTTTTATATATGTAATAGCAGCTTCTCGGACAGGTTTATCGATATAGATGTGACTTTATCGGGATTTTCTTTCCGGTTTACGGGGAACCAAATGTGTCTTTGCGTAGAACAGGTTGGAATATAGCACACGGGAAATACCATGGCTTATGTGCGGAGATTTTAACAAAGTTCTAGCACAAAAAGAATTGCAAGGTTCGAATTTACGTGCGGATTGGCAAATAAACCTATTCCGGGACACCATGACCCATCTTAATATGTTTGATCTTGGGTTTGAAGGAAGCCCCTTCACGTGGAATCGCCTATCGACCCATCCTAGGACTCAGCGGGCGCGGCTTGACAGAGCCATGACAAATCTGGATTGGAAAGACCGTTTCCCTTGGAGTCGAGTTGTGCATCACCCTACCTACTTCTCCGATCACTCGTTTCTTCATATTTAAGTCAAAGACCGGGATCCTAGCACCTTCTGTGGGTGCAAGAGACGTCCTTTTCATTTTGAAGCTCTTTGGGTTCGTGTAAAAGATTGTGAAGAGGTCATAAAGAACAGTTGGGAGTGCGACACAGGTCCCCTCCCGGATAAACTCCACAATTGCTCTATTGGCCTCTTGAATCGGGGAACATCACGGGGATGATTTGGAAATCGAGATCAAAAACTCAAGGATAAAATTGCATCTCTTCGTGCATCGGCCCAATCTCGTAGTCGGTCCCAAAAAAATCTCGGAACTCCAAAATAGCCGAAATTCACATGGACCTGTTGGACCTTAAGTGGAAGCAACGAACAAAATTACACTGGTATAAGGAGGGCGACAGAAATACTCGTTTATTCCATAACCGGGCGAATAAGAGAAAGCAAATCAACAATATTTCCTATCTTAAAGATGAAGTTGGTCGAACCCATAACACGCCTGAGGGCATCGAGCGTACCATCGTCGACTACTTCGGCACACTCTTTTCCTCTTCCGATCCTCCCACCTCCAACATCTCCTAGGCTATTGGTAGACTTTCTCCGAGGGTTACTCTCGAAATGAATCAGTCGTTGTCGGAACCATTTACCTAAAGGGAGATCGTTAAGGCACTGAAGCACATGCACCCTTTCAAATCGCCTGGCCCAGACGGTATGAGCCCTATCTTTTTCCAGAAATTTTGGCACATTGTTGGTAAAGATGTTGTTGATTATGTTTTAAATTTCCTTAATAAGAGCACATACGACCAGACTATGAACTTTACTCATATCGTGCTTACACCGAAAGTCAACAACCCGGAGCTTATCACCTAATTCCGCCCCATTAGCCTCTGTAACGTCACTTATAAATTAGCGTCCAAAGTCCTAGCTAACTGCCTAAAAATAGTCATGCCTCATATTATCTCAGAATCCCAATGAGCCTTCGCCCCAGGCCGTCTCATTACTGACAATGTCCTCCTCGCCCACGAAACTCACCATTACATGCGCACAAAGCCACCCTCAAAAGCTGGACTTATGTCGATTAAACTGGACATGCGTAAAGCCTCCGATAGAATTGAATGGAAATTTCTTCGTCTCACTTTGCATGCGTTGGGCTTTAACTCTGAATTTATCAGTCTGACCATGTCTTGTGTCACCAATACTAGATTCTCATTTCTCTTAAACAGCATGGAATTTGGCAATCTCATTCTGAAAAAAGGAATCCGTCAAGGGGATCCTCTTTCGCCTTATCTCTTTATTATATGTTCGGAAGTATTTTCTTGTATCTTACAGGATTCTGATTTTAAAAATTAATGGTATCGCAGTCCACCGCTCGGCTCCTCGTATCTCGCATCTTTTCTTCGCCGACAACACCCTTCTTTTTGGAAATGCAACCTTGGAAGAGGCGACGCACTTAAAATTTGCTATTAACCTTTTCGAACGTATCTTGGGCCAAATGGTTAACTTGGATAAGTCTGGCATTTATTTCAGTGGCGATGTGGTAGCCCCCGTCCGCGGCGAAATTCTCGACCTTTTAGGCTTCAAAGAGGTAGACAATCACGGAAAATACCTTGGTCTTCCTATCGTTATTGCCAGAAACAAAAAGAGATTTTTGGGTACATCAAGGATAAAATATGGCAGCGAATCCAAAATTGGTCGAATTCTTATTTTTCGAAGGCGGGGAAAAAAGTCTTTATTAAATCTGTTTTACAGGCGATCCCGACATATGTAATGAGCTGCTTCAAAATTTTGGATTCAGTTATTTTAGACATCCTTCATTTTGGTGGGGAAGCACGCTTACTAATAAGAAAATCCATTGGTCCTCCTGGGACTCGATGGCTCGTCGGAAAAATTTAGGCGGACTTGGCTTTCGATCCTTCAAGTCATTCAATTTGGCACTCTTATCTAAACAAGCATGGCGTATTCTTACGAACCCATCATCGCTCATCGCACGCGTTTTTAAGGCTAAATATTTCGACAACATTAATTTTATGGAAGCTCAGCTTGGCGCCCGTCCATCTTGGACCTGGCGAAGCATTCTCCAAGGTCGTCGGGTCCTCAAACTAGGGTGCCTCAACGCATATTTTCGGGGAATGATTGCAAAATCTGGGATGATGCATGGTTACCTAAACATCCCTTCAAACTGCGTTAGCGCCCACCGGACCACATTCACCCTGGACACCCCTGTTTCGACACTTATTAACCCGATTTCTCATGCATGGAGGTCCGACATTATATACGACCTATTTCCGGATGATAAAGCAGCACTAATCTTGTCTATCCCTCTCGGCCGCGCGGCGCGCCCGGATATGTGGTATTGGTACCATAGTAAAAATGGCAAGTTCTTTGTCAAATCGGCATACCACCCCATTTCGGACAACCCGGGCGAATTCCCAGAGGCCCCTGAATTCGGAATGCCTAGCTCAGGTGTCGCTCCTCTTTGGAAAAAATTATGGTCTCTCCAGGTGCCCGGGCGTATTTTACATTTTGCTTGGAAACTCCTAACATGCACGCTCCCCAGCCCGGCCAAACTTGCGTGCAAGCACCTTACTCATTGCAGTCCTTGCCCGTTCTGCACTTCTGAGGAGGTTTCGACTACTCATCTCTTCTTTACATGCTCATTTGCTGCCCAAATTTGGTATTTTGCAGGCCTCACGGAAACTATTGTGCATTTCACCCAAGCTTCTGGAGAATTATGGCTACAGGATATTCTTCTTTCGCGCTCGGATGAAGTCAGCGGTCTGGTTCTTCTTGTGCAGCGGTATTTGGTATGCCTTCAATTAGAAAATTTTTGAAGATACTTCTGTTGCTCCTTATGGCATCGTCACGTCCGCCCACAACACTCTTGGCTCTTTCAGAGATGCACGCATTTGGCCTGAACGGCCCTCGCGAGCTCTCTCGGCCTCCCCCACGCTGAAGAACGCCCCCCGGGCATTCACGCCTTCTTCGATGGTGCGATCTCCACTCATAATAACTGTGCGGGTGTGGGTGTATGCTTGATGTCGTCAGAGGGTCGATTTATTCAAGGATTCGCCATTTCCTTCCCGGGCATCTCTAACCCAGACGTCGCGGAAGCCTTAGTCCTCCGTGAAGCAACTCTTCTTGCTAAGGCATCCAAGTACACGCATACCTCCTTCCTTGGTGACTCGGCCTCTATTATTCTCGCTGCCTCAAGATACGCTGATCCCCACCCGGACATTGCGCCGTTATTAGTAGATATTGAACTTATTTTATCCGATTCTTATTGTTCGGGTTTTTTTGGATTCCTAGGCTTGAGAATTTTATTGCCCACGAGTTTGCCCATTTCGCTAAAACGAACCTTTGTAAGGGAATCTCGTGGGACCATCCTCCTGACTTCTTACCTCATTCGGTGCTGGACCGGTTCCAGTAATTAATTTTATTAACGGTTTTCTCAAAAAAAAAAAAAATCTTGAGTTGTAGATGGGATGAAGCAAGCCTATTTATAACAGAGATTGTCAGTGAACAAAACAAAAAAGGAGAGATGTCAAACGTTTTAGATTCCCAAGATTTGTATATTCAGTTTATTCATTTATTGTGTGTTGTCTTTTGAAACTTATTTTAATCATATTGTTCACAAAAAAAGAGTATTATTTCTATTGTTCACAAAAAAAGAGTATTATTTCTATTTTGAATGTCAATTTTGGGGGCCCAAGAAAAACAACCCCCTCGATTAGTGAACTTAATTAATTTATTGTATCTTACACACACATCTATTAAAGTTTGTATTTTGAAATGCAACATTACGCAGTTCAAATTAAAATTTTGAAAGAATTTTTCGATGCCCGTAATTTAGTGTTGCTGGAATCATTACAAAAAATCAAATTTTCGAATTAGCTGTCAGTTAATTAATTAACTATTGCTTACAGTCTAATTCTCGATACAAAAAAGTAATTAATATTTATACTTTAATAAATCAGAAATGAATTCTGCGCTTGGAAACATGTTTTTGACGGGAACTTTCTATTTTCAGAGACTTTTTTGTTTTTATATATACTAGCAGTCCACCCATACGATGCACAGTCTATATTTTCACAAAAAAATAATTAATTTATGTTTTGAGCATCATTTATGTAATATCAAAAAATAATTAAAACAAAAGATAAATAAATTTGGAATAAAGAATATAGTAATGAATCATAAGTACAAAAAAAATATTATCTCCGTAAGCTAAACAATTTGTTTTTAAAATAAAAGAGATTTAATTATAGAGTTATACATAAAAAAAAAAACTTTATTTATCCATGACATTTCAATTAAATATAAAAATACCAAAAAACAATGAAAAATAACACCTTAACAAACAATTCATCTGAAAATTGGCCAAATAGGGAAAACAATTATCCTGTTTGAAAACTAAAAGATAAGAATTGCATTCTTCTAAAATCAAGTTTAATGTAGCCATAAATGAACATCTATAGCAAATTCTAACAAAAATGAACATAGTTAGCAAATTCTAACAAAAAAATATTATTATGATTTTCGTTCAAAATTATAACCTGAATAAAATAATCTACTTATAAATAATTTATATATTTAAGTAATTAACATGTTTGAACATAATATGGATTAAACAATTCAGTTATACATGTTTTCGGGAAGGCAATCGGGTTGCAGACGTGCTGAGCAAAAAGACGGAGGGAGGCACATGGTGGGGCGTCCCACCCGCAGAGCTTCTGCAATATCTCACTGATGACTATGTTGGTCAATCCAACTATAGGTTTGTTACTTAGTGCCCCACTGCTTCAGGTTTCTTTTCTCATTTTTTGGGCGCCTGTTTCTTTCCTGGGGGTACTCTTTTTCCTTTCAAGGGTTTTTACCACAAGGGTGGATTTTACCTTGGGAGGTTTTAATGAGGCCCCAACCATTCAGCCATATGGTCGGCTTGTGACCATTTTGATCTTGACAGTTTTTCCAGGAACCTTTTCGTTTATGACATTATTTCCAGGTTTATATTTGGTTACCTGATCAGTCTGTGATCAGGACAACTCTATTTTTATTTTTTATAATATTTCGCATTTATTCAAAAAAAGCCGTAAATAAAAATATATAGTATATTTTTACTTAAAACATACTTGTCAATGTCATATAGTTCAAAAAAACCACACGACCCATATGAAAAAAGCACACAACCCAAACCCAAAAAAAGAAAACAAATACTTGTAAAAGAAATGGCCTGACATTTACACACATATCAGGGTACACCCACCGACTTTGCCTTGAATGTGCCTTGAATTAAACGCCATAAAATAAAAATCAACAGACTCAAACGCCCATTTCTCTCTGTAAATTTCTCCTCATTTTTGTCTCAAAGGTTCTTTGAAACGCAACTACACTGCATTTGTTTCATAAATTTTTAATTTGGTTTTATTTTTTTATCTGATCGGGAAAATAAAAATTTTTCCCGTTAAAAAAAATGTATAACCTCCGATCAAACATATTTGGTTCTATTTTCATTTTATTTTTTAGTACAAATAATATTCAGATATATTATATATATATATTTTCATTTCTAAAAGATCGAGGCATATTTCGGTTTCCGGGCAATAATACTTTAGATCTGATAATTTTCTAACGGGTCTGGTCCTATTTTTATTTTTACTGGTTTTTTACAGTGAAAAATATTCAGATCTATGTTCATTTCAAGCAGATCTGAATCTATCACGATATTTAGGGTGTTTTAACTCGAAATATTTCAGTTGCAATTAGTGTTTGCGTGATCTGGCTCTATTTTGATATCCAATATTTTTGGAGGCTAAAATCTTCAGAAATAATGGAACGCAAGGATGGTTGTTAATTTCTAACAGGTTAGAGTTATTTTCTATAATATCCGACTATATTTGATTGCAAGGATATTTTTAAGGGAGAAAAAAATCAGATGGAGTTTATTTTCAGTCGTTTCTGTTTTGATTTTTAGAGTTTTTTACCTACAAATATTCACATATATGTTTTTTTCCTAACAAAATTATATGATTTGGATATTTAGGAATTTTTAGGGTAAAAACTTCAGATCCACTATTTTTTAAACGAATTTTGGTTAATTTCGGTTTTTAGTGTTCTTTAACTGAATAAAACGTTAGATATACAACAAATATACTTTTACTTATATTTTAGGTTTTTGTTTCATGGATAAAAATTCGGATGTATATTATTAGATGTATGGATATATCTATGGTTTTTCTTAAAAAAACTTTTATTTATTTAGTTATTATTAGAAAATATTTGGATATATTATTATATCATTAGATATTTCGATATATCTAGACTTCAGGATTTCCTTAAAAAATCTATAATTTTTTTTACGGTTTTGTTTACTTTTCTATAAAATCACTTCTGCAAAAAGAAAATAAATTCAAATAAATATTTTATTAAATTTTTATTTTTGGATTGGGATACCTCATATGCCGGTCAATTCAATTTAGATAAGTTTTATAAACTATAAATAAATTAATATATAAACAATAAACTACAATTTAAGTATATTTTAATATACATTGTGTTTTTAGTATTTTTGTATTGATGGAATATTGGTCTGAATATTTTAGCCATGCGAAAAGGATCAACATATGATAGTTTGGACAATAGATCTGAAGACAGAGCAAAAGCAAAGATAAGTAATCTAGAACTCGTGTATTTAATTAAATATTTGAATAAATTATAAATATATATAAAATAAATTATTTGTTTAACAATTTTCATTTTTTCATTTCCAGCTAAACATAATGGGAGATAACCTGCTGGAGATTACATAGTGTGTCTGAGGTAAGAAGATACATATTTCATAGCAACGTATCATATTATTTGATTATATATAATTATTTCTATTTTATTTGAAACAAAAAATATATCATTTTTTTGTCATATTTGATCATAATAATGAATATCATATGAAGCATGAATTGAAGATGCAAGGCAATATATACGGAATGCATTTAGATATATTCTCAAATTGTTTTCTTATCATAATGGATACTTCATCAGTTTATGATAAAGATTGATTAATGTTTTCTATTGATGTGAATTCAATTTTATTTTATTAAATTAGATATACTGATATGCTAGTCGATGCAATAACTCTATGCCTTTTATTCTTCTTAGATAATGAAATATAGTTTGCATATAACATTACTGTAATAATAATGTCATTTTTATCAAGATAATCAACTTCTTGTCTTCTTATTGTGGTATGAATCCTTGTACCCTACAGAAAAAATTAAAAACACAATTGTTAGGGAGCTAAAAAAACCAACTAAATATCCAACTTAAAAGGCAACTTAAAAAACATCTGAAAATAAATTATATTACATGAATAAAAAATAAATAGAGTTTATAGAACCACGAAACAACTGGAAAAACAGAATTTTAAAAACAATGAAAAAAATTACAAACTAAAAAATATTTAAGGAACAAACATGCATACTAAAAAATAGACTAAAAACTATAGACTCTGAACTAAAAAATAGACTAAAAACTATAGACTCGGAACTAAAAATTTCAAGCTAAATTCATAAATTAGTTCAGTCAGATGAGTCTTAACACAAATAAAGCAAAAAAAAATAGATATATTAAACAGTTCATAGACAGAACCAAAAAAGAAAAAAAGAACTGTAAAAATCATAGTAAGTGTTATTATTATTATTTTTGCTTTAATAAATCAGAAATGAATTCTGCGCAAGTGTTATTATTATTTTTGCTTCTCGAGACTTTCCATATTTGGAAACATGTTTTTGGCGGGAACTTTCTATTTTCAGAGACTTTCTTGCTTTTATATATATATATATATATATATATATAGGAATAGGATCAAATGAGACCACATAATTAGAGTGAGACAGTGTGGACTAATCCTGGCCACACATCTCAAATTTTAGATGGTTGGGATCTTTCCAATTTAATAATCATTTTCAATTTATTTTAAACCTGAAAAGGGCAGATTGGTCATTTTCTTATTAGTATTTTCACCCCAATTGGTAACTCCCCAAATCTCGTTCATTCATCCCACAAAATCAAATAAGAGAAGATTAAACGTATTCTTGAGCTGTCTCTCGCGCGCCGTCGAAGTGGTGGTGAGGTCGGCGACGAAGCAAAGACGGTCCTGGTTTCCGCTTGAATTGATGTTTCGCGCGAAAGGATAAGAAATTGGTGAAGAAGATTATTCGTTTCGAGCTTGAATTGATGCTTCCGCTTGAATTGATGCTTCGCCTGGTTTCCGCTTGAAGAAGATCAATTGATGATTTGCCTGGTTTCCCATCACCTTCAATGGTGGTTCTTGAAAATTGCTAATTGAGTCTTCATGGTTTAATTGCAGATAAAAACTTCCAGTTTCTGAATCTTCCGGTCTCCACAAATAAATTACAGAAAAAAAATTTGTTTCTATGTGCAAAAATTAACAGTAATGGATTGGTGAAGAAGACGATGTTGATGGAGAAAACGAGGGCCTATAAGGAGACAGTGAGGATTGTTGTATATTTAGATGTTTTTCGATGTATATTTAGATGTGTTTTGCTATATAAATAGTTAATTTTTTATGTATATATTTATGTTGCTGTATACTTATGTTTTTTTGTTGTATATTTATATATGATTTGTCGTATATTTATATGTGTTTTGTTGTATACTTATAGTTTTGTTTGACAATTGTAATATGCAGTAAAATTATGCTAAACATACAACAAAATGGTGTTAAGTATACATAAAATAAATGCTAAATATACAACACAATAATGAGCGTGATTTTCTCTCTCTATAATTGATTTACTTAATCCACGGTTCCCACATATTTTTGTTTGACCATTTTAATATGCAGTAAAATAATGTTAAACATACAACAAAATAGTGTTAAGTGTACATCAAATATATTCTAAATATACAACACAATAATGAGCATGATTTTCTCTCTCTGTATAATTGATTTACTTAATCCACGGTCCCCACATGTTAATAAGAGTGATTCTCTCTCTCTCTATATAACTGATTCCTCGATTCACTTCACGGCCCCCACATATTTTTGTTTGACCATTTTAATATGCGGAAAATTATGCTAAACATACAAGAAAATAGTGTTAAGTATATACATCAAATATATGATAAGTGTACAACATACTTTGCGTAAAGCACATGCGCGATTTTCTCTTTTCCAAATAGCGATTTTCTCGGGATTTTTCTCTCCCCCACGTGATTTTCTCTCTCTAATAACTCGATTCCATATTTGGATGGTCCCCACTTGGTTAATTTGACAATTATACCCTTATTTTGCATTAATTAAATATTTAATGTAATTTTAACCCCTAGTTATTTTAGCCTTTGATGTAGATAATAGAGGGTTGAGATGAGTCCACACTGCCTCACTATAATATGTGGTCCTCATTTTAACCTCCCCTATATATATATATATATATATATATATATATATAGAGAGAGAGAGAGAGAGAGAGAGAGAGAGAGAGAGAGAGAGAGAGAGAGAGAGATTTTCTCTATTCTAGATCAGGATTATTGATATCTCATTTTACTTTTTGATCTCAATGAAATGTCTAGTGCATATAATTTCTGGACAAAAGGTTTCTAAAAAATTTGAATTTATTTTTCTCACTTATCTCAAATGGAATCGGCACCATCGGAGCTGAAATTTTCCCCCATTTATCTATAAGAAGCTTCGTTTCAGTCCGGATTGTCATTTAAAAAATCCCGGAAACTCAAATTGTCAAGGTAAAGTCAATTTTCGAAAATACAGTTTCTTTTGTAATAATTATTTCTGGTTGTTCTTGATTATAATTTTTTTTTTGATTTTTTGGGCGTTTTGTCAAAATGAATGTCTCGTGGGGGTTTGATTTCTTTTTATTTTGAAGTTGGATCCATTTTTTATTTTTAAATTTGCTTGGTTTTAGTATAGTCTTACTAGATAATATTCAAAAGTGTTGAATGGTTGGATTATGTTGATGCATGTGGGTGGAATACATATTGCGAGCATGTAATTATTTATGCTTCATTTCCAGTTGTTATATGTTTTTGCACATTTAAAATTATACATGTAAAACCATTGTGATAAATTAAATCCAATTCTTATATGTCATCCATATTTCTTATATATTTTAATATTTTGTAACTCGAAATTGAATTTGAATGTGTTTAGAACAAAAATGATAATTACCTTAACACTCTTCTTAGAAACTTAAAACAAAATACTATAAAATGTTCAATATATAACTAATTTGATAATTAACGGATAAGGTAATTGATTTTGATTTAATATGTTTGATGGTTATGTTCTGAATCATTAGTTATTAAACTTATAATTAATATTTTTCCCCACATAGTAGTGACTTATTTAAATTTATTGATTATGTTGCAGGAGATGATACATATTATATGGGGCAGAATAGTTTGTAAGGATAAGTTCATTTACAAGTGTTTAGTTGTAATATCACCCATCATCCTAAGTTCAAATAAAAGCGCTTAAGCACCTGAAGCAAGCATCACATATCCTTGAGTTCCGAAGACTCTGGTCTGATTTGGACTGAGCTAGCTATATGGTGAACCCTCAAACTGGAAAATAACATGCCCATTTCCTTCTGTGATCTTCTAGTAATGGAATGGCTAGAAATGCATTACTCTATAGCAATAGCCTCTTACGCACCTGCTCATCTTCACCTTTTGCAAAACTCTTGGAAACCTGCATCAAAACCAAGCCATCACCGGACGTGCATTCCATCCATGCTTGCATTGTCAAATCCCAGTTTAGTGATGAAGTCTTCATCAACAACAGGCTCATTGATGTCTATGGGAAATGTGGACATTTTAGCTACGCCCGCAAACTGTTTGATAGAATGTCCATACGAAATGCGTTTACTTATAACTCGATGATTGGTGCATTAACAATTTCGGGCTCGGTTAATGAAGCTGAGAGGGTGTTTATTTCAATGCCTGCACCTGATCAGTGCTCGTGGAATTTGATGGTCTCTGGTTTTGCTCAGCTTGAGATATTTGATAGGTCCTTGGAGTATTTCGTGAAAATGCATGAAGAAGATTTTATGTTGAATGAGTATAGTTATGGGAGTGCGCTTAGTGCTTGCGCTGGGTTGAGAGACTTGGTAATGGGTAGCCAAATTCATGCTTCGTTGGCTAAGTCAAGGTTCGTATCAGATGTTTATATGGGGTCTGCACTTATAGATATGTATGCTAAGTGTGGGGATGTGGATTGTGCTCAAAAGGCTTTTGATGGAATGAATGAGCGGAATACTGTATCTTGGAATAGTATGATTACTGGTTACGAACAAAATGGACCAGCAAGTGAAGCACTTCAAGTTTTTGGTGAGATGATGGAATGTGGAGTTAAGCCGGACGAGATGACCCTAGCTAGTGTTGTTAGCGCTTGTGCTAGCTTGTGTGCAGTTAAAGAAGGTCGGGCAATTCATGCCCGAGTAGTGAAATTCGATAAGTTCTGCAATGATCTTGTAATATCTAATGCATTAGTTGACATGTATGCCAAGTGTAATATGATAAAAGAAGCCAGGTGGATTTTTGATAGAATGCCGATAAAAAATGTGGTGTCTGAGACATCTATTGTAAGTGGTTATGCCAAAGTTGCTAGTGTCAAAACTGCGAGAACCATGTTTTCCAAGATGATGGAGAGGAATGTTGTGTCTTGGAATGCGCTTATTGCTGGATATACACAGAATGGTGACAATGAAGAGGCGTTAGGACTCTTTCTTCTCTTGAAAAAGGAATCCATCTGGCCTACTCACTATACGTTTGGCAACCTTCTCAATGCTTGTGCAAATCTTGCCGACTTGAAGCTTGGTAGGCAGGCTCATACCCATGTTCTAAAACAGGGGTTCCGGTTCCAGCATGGACCGGAGCCCGACGTTTTTGTTGGAAATTCTCTTATTGATATGTATATGAAATGTGGATCTGTTGAAGATGGAAATAGGGTCTTCAGAAATATGGTCGAACGGGATGGTGTTTCGTATAATGCCATGATAGTAGGGTATGCACAAAATGGGCAAGCGACTGAAGCTCTTCAGTTGTTTAAGGAAATGTTGAAATCTGGAGAGAAACCAGACCATGTCACTATGATCGGAGTTCTTTGTGCTTGTAGTCATGCAGGCTTGGTTGAGGAAGGACGTCAGTACTTCGATTCAATGAGCAAAAATTATAGTCTGAAACCTCTGAAAGACCACTATACATGTATGGTTGATTTACTAGGTCGAGCTGGTCGGCTTATTGAAGCGAAAAATTTGATAGTTTCGATGCCAATGCCTCCTGATAGTGTTGTATGGGGATCTTTGCTTGCTGCTTGTAAAGTTCACCGTGACATTGACATGGGGAATTTTGTTGCTGAAAAACTCTTAGAGATTGATCCTGAAAATTCTGGCCCTTACGTTCTTCTTTCAAACATGTATGCGGAGCTTGGGAGATGGAGAGATGTAACAAGAATTCGAAAACTTATGAGACAGCGCGGTGTTGTCAAACAACCTGGTTGTAGTTGGATTGAAATAAGTAGCCAAGTGCATATATTTATGGTTAAAGATACAAGGCATTCACGGAAGAGGGAAATATTTTTACTACTGAAAACACTTACTAAAATGATGAAGCTTTCGGGGTATGTTCCAAATATTGCTGATTTTGATGCTGATGAAGAACAGAACAAACTTGAATTTACCTTGTTCGAGGAGCTGGAAGTATCTCTAGCTGCTTCCGTTGGATCATAGCGAAGGTGTTGTACCAAATATTCTTTTTCTTGCACTTTCATATCTTATGGATCTTTTACAATTAGCAATTCAGGAGCAAGAAGTACAAATTCAGACGGTATATTTCTGCTTTATGTTTTATCAAAATTGATACATGTATATCTTCTATGGACACGTTGAATATCTTTTTTTCTCGCTCTCAGTCAAAAAATGCTTGAATATTTTATTTTGCTAAATCAAGTACTCAATCGGACTTGCTTGCACGTTGTGGCACACGTGCAAATGAGGAAATTAAATTTGAAAGTTTAACCATCTCAATTTGCATTCCCTTGGCCCTACATATCGTCATAGAATTTTTACTTGTCGATAACTAGCATCCTATAATTGTTTCCTATCCTGTTTCTGGTCATTATGTGACACACTATACCTCTCTGATTGATATATGTGGGAAAACTGAAAACTGACTACCAATGATTGAATTGAGTTCTAGCTGGACCTTAACCTAGTTTTTGCTTCAGTTCTTTGCCTGTGAGTCCATTGTCATGCACGGTTTGGATAGTTCGCATAAGTGTATTGCATGCTACTACATTCTTGTATATTTTGCAAGTCATATCAACTGTAATCCCAAAAGCAATTCTTTACCCTTTCAACTATTGAAAAGGTAAAATGATTTATTTGTAGCATTGTTGTCTATAAGTACTGAGTTTCAAAGTTTCGTATGCTTAAACAAATGAGTTGCATACTAATTGTCATCACTTACTTGACTTCTTCCCTTAGTTTAGATTATCTTCCAGATTCCTGAAGGAAAACAGCATCTATTGAAAGAAGAGGGACAAAAATGACACAAGTAGAAAAGAATAAAGTGGTCACTAGGAAAAAACAAGCAGCAATCATGCCAACATATTAAGTGGTTGTGAGCCTAGGAGAAAGGTCATTCTGCTCATTCTACCACACAAGAAAAGAAAAAAAGAGAGACACGAAAGTATTTATTGAGATGTTTAGTCGTATGGGGCCCACCTAATTATAGTCAATGAGCGTAATTTTCATGGATCGGTTGCATTTCCTTCCTTAATTATTAGATTAAGGAAGGTTGGTGGTCATTTGTACTCCTGGTGCATGGTAGAATGACCTGCCAATTAGTTACTTCTGTCTCAAATTTTTTACTACATATGTACGAACCTTATTGGGTACATGGTTAATGTCTAATTTATTGACAAGCCTATATGTAGAGATGATCACCTTCAAAATGCTTGTTTTATGTCACCCTGTGATAGGTGAAAGACCATCTTTAGCAATATCCTGACTGAAAATTCTATTATCATGTCTCTGATCACTTGGCTTATCAGTAACTAGTGAAACTATGCAAGTGATTGTTTGGCCATGCATTCTCTGTTGATGATTAAATGCTTGAGGCTTATAATAAAGGATGAATTTCTAAAAAATTAGAGCCAACACGGTTACATGATACATCGGTTACTGTGGGTAGCTCTGCAATTGATATATTAGGGTTCGATTAATTCTGCAGGGCATGCTGAAAAGGCAAGTTTCTTTCAAGAATGAGTTATAGTGACTGGTGATTGGAAGATTGAAAGTGGGTAAATAATGTAACTGGTGAGATGATAGTGTAATGATCGCAGTTGATAAGCTTTTGTTTTAGAAAATGATGATTGTACAGGGAAATTTGAAAAATGAGAGTGAGTTAAAAGTAGTGTATTCTCACTAGTACAAAAAATGCTATAGAATCATCAAATAGGCATCAGTTTTAATGACAAACCGATGCCTAAAGTGGAGCAGTGGCAATTTTGAAAATAAAACAAAGTCTTTAGGCATCTGTTATTGATGAAAAACTGTTACCTATAAACTCTTTAATTTTTTAATTAAATTAATAAAACTTTAGGTGTCAGTTTTTCATTAACAATTGACGCCTATAGTTGAACTTTAGGTATCGGTTCTTATCAACAACTGATACTTATAGTTTTATTTTTTAATTCTTTAAATTAAAAGTTTTATTTTTAATTCTTAATTTTTTTTTAACCCTACAGCCTCATTTTGTCTTTAACTCCCACGCATAAACCCTAGTCTCCGTCGCGGCTCCCGACTGTTGGGCGGCAGAGTGGCTTCTAGAGATTCGAACACCGCCGCGTAATGGTCGAGCACCTCCACGAGACGCAAATCGAGTGGTCGTGGTTCGCCTCCCTTTCCGGTACCGTCACAACCCTGTGGCCCATGTCTTTGAGGCGGTGGAGAAGTATGAGCCCTAACGAGTGAGCGAATTTCTGAGCCCTAACGAGTGAGCGAATTTCGCCAATCGATCGTCGGTTCGTCTGAGGATTTTGAGGTCATCGCCGGTGCATGATATCGAGATCCAAGATGTGGATCGCTTGTTGCCCTTCATTTGCGTCTAAAATCGCTTGATTAGCGGTGAGCTGACTAAACCTCAGGAACAACGTGATTTATGTTAAATTAGTTGTTTATGTTTCATTTACTCCTTTTCACATATAATTGCCTGCTTGCTAGTGTTTTTCCGTTTAAATTTTTGATTTGTTTGAATGCTTTAATATAATTGAAGATGAATTTTCAGCAATATGTTCCCTTTTTCCCCAGTCGCTTGCTACAATATAGGTTAGGGAAGCAAATCGAATTTTAGACCGGACCTTTTCTGTGTATTGTGTGATTGAACTTAATCCACTTTTCTGTAAACTGATGATTTACTTACTCTATCCATGCTTTATTGATAGCATCTTTCTTGTGGTCTTTTTGGCTTTAGTAATTCTATCTGGATTTAGAAAAAAAAAACAAATTGACAGTGTTTTAAGATAAATCCTTTTTTTTTTTCCTTTGAGCTTGCCTCATCTTGGGTTTGCTCAATTTTGGGGATTGTTCATTTACCAATATCCTAATTATTTTTTTTTACATTTAACATAGAAGCCTCACATTTGATCTCATAATTCGAGTTTATTTGTATTGGATGCTTCAGAATTTAATGTCTTTCTTAATTTATCCAAATGCAATTCCTACATGAATAGTTAATTATTGGGTTCAATAGTATCTTATTCAACAGTATATTGTTTTGGTATCACAGCTGCAGCTATCCTTCTTGGATTTCAGCATTATATTGTAATGCTTGGCACAATGGTCATCATGCCCACTGCTCTGGTTCCTCAAATGGGAGGAGGAAATGTGAGGATTATCTGAAATCTGAATTTCATTTTTATAGATTTCTCATTACTTATCCTTATATCCATTTGCTTTTCTGCAGGAGGAGAAAGCACAAGTAATTCAGATTTTGCAGTTCGTTGTTTGGCTGAACACCTTGTTGCATCATGGATGTTGAACATACATCTGGTATGTTGCTATCTTTGTTTTGGTTTGTCTTCCTTGATAATGTAAATCTAGAGCAACTAGTATTATTTTACATTTCAGAATAACTGCTTCACAAGAATCCTTATATTTGTGGAAATTACCTTATTGTTTCCTGCAGAGAGATAATAATTAGTTCTTTCTAGTTTCACCAAGTTCTTGTTTTAACGCTAAAGTCGTTGATAATTTGTGAAATAGTTATTTCACAATAAATTTTGTTTTTATGTAGCAAAATGCAGCTATCTTTGTTTAATACTAGCTTTGAAAGAGGTGCTGATTCCATTCATAGAATTTATGTTCATTCTGCTGAACACTGTGGCAAAAGCTTAGTTTTTCCATGGATCTGCTGGTTTAGAGGCTTATGCAGCAATAACTTGATCATCATTTTTTGACTCCCATTATTTTGAAAAGAGAAGACAATTGTCATGCTTTCTACTTTTTTTACTTACGCTTGCGATTCTATGCTACTCTCATACGTAGGTATCTTAAATTTATTTGGTTTTGAATTTGTTATTTAATGATTTTTAGGTATCTTAATGGGTTGTGCGAGCAATTCAATATCGAATCCATTGGGTTTTTAGTTATCTTAATGGTAAGAGCTGCTTCTTGTTTATTTGCAAATATTATCTCAAGTCAATAGCTAAAGCAACAATGGTTTTAACTGCGTAGAGTAGCTAATCTTTGGGATGTGATATTAATCTTTGGGATGTGATATCAGACTTTCAATTGTTAATCTTGACTCTCAGTGTTATCATGAGATCTTTTGGATTGTTGTGATTGTGCTGTACAAGTTGCGAGGAACTTAGGTCTACATATTATTCATGAAAGCAACACCTCTATGTGATTATAGTCGTTTTTTCTGCTAAAGGTCTGCTAATGATAAGGTCACAAGACGAAGCCCTCGGCTTCTTAAATCTTTCTTTGTCTCTAATCCCTTCTAGTCCTGCTTGTTAAATACCTGTCAATAATATTAGAGAGCCTTGATACTAGTTCCATGCTTCAATTTTCTCTATGGTTATTCTAAAATAACAGAAAGTTATATATATATATATATAAGTAATTAAATGCTACTGAAAATCAAAGTAATATCACTAGTACAAAAAAGGCTAGAATATCACTAGTAATGTCAACTCATGATGGGGGTATGCTTTCTTTTTTTTAATATAACTAGTAATATCACTAGTACAGAAAATTTACAGGGCTTGGTTATAGGAGGTAGCATGTTGGCTATGACTATGCCATGACCTGATGCATGTCACCAAACTATTAGCCATCATTTTCCCATGATATCAACCACTTGTTATCTTGATAGTTTGTGAAGTGTTAATTGGCTATATATAATATATCCTCTTGCAAACATAACTGCGAAACTTCAGTGTTTTATTACGTTTAAGTATGATGTGATATTCTTGTTTGCAGTCTGCACCTAACCCTTCTATGAAAGAATTCTCAAACCTCTACTTGTACTATAGTGTAAGAAGAGAAAGGACTCGGTTCAAACTGATTTTTTTTTTTATTTCCAAAGAATAGAAGTGCATGTGCTTGTGCTCAGGATACTTTGATGACCATAGCCGATAGAGCATTCTCTTACTCATGTTGAATGAATTAAACTTTTGATCCTTGGTATTTAATTGTTTAAGCTTTCAGTTAAGATAGATCCAAACTTGATGTGAGGTTCTCTTATTCTAGAAATTCAGGTATTTGCATTTGTACTTTCCCCCCTTATTCTTTCACTTTTTGAGTATGCGGTATTCACCGTCTATCGGTCAAATATTTTTTTTAAGAAGTTAAAGGGGTGATGATGGAAAACATTGAAAAGGTAAGTTATCTTTGTAACCCTTTTTGTTAGTTTTTCATGAGAATGTCCTATTTTAAGCTTTATGGTTCAGTATATAGCCCTTTGTCCTCACAGGTTCTTGATCGTGGAGAAAAAATTGAGCTTCTGGTGGATAAAACTGAGAATCTTCGCTCTCAGGTCTGTTGAGGTTCTTCAACATTGCAGAAGAGGAGGATTAATTGGAAAATAGATAATGTAGAAATCTCCAATTATCCAACTAAGTAGGAGTTGTTGTTTATTTAAGATTTTTTTCCAGATTTCTTTTGGCTCTTGAATTTTTCTTCTAGCCATTTGTAGATGCAATTCTTAGCTTAACTTCAGTGTTTACTTCAACAGAAAAATAATTTTGAAAAGTGTTATTAATTGTCTTCTTATGCTAGTTTCATAGGTCCAGAGCTAATTGGCTATGCTTTGATTTCCGAAATGAGATTTTGTATTTAAAAAAAAATAACAATACGATTGTTACAAACTGATGCCCAAACTAACTTTATGCATCGGTTGTTTGTGGAAAACCGTTTGGTGAACATTATGCATCAGTTGTTGCTTAGCAACCGATGCCTATTGTTTACTTTAGGCATCGGTTGAAACGATGTCTATAAATGTGATTATAATCATCGCCTTCATAAGCATCGTCGTTGGAACTGATGCTTAAAGTCGTTTACAACCGATGCAAATGGTCAATTTTGTACTAGTGTCTTTTCTTTTAAATTTCATAAGTAACCATATGGTGGGTGGGATAAAATACTTTACAAAAAAAATCTTATAAGCAAATACTCCCAATTATTGATTTTATATGCATGCTTAGGGCTTTTAACTTGCATTTTAGATAAAACATTTAATTCCAACTTGTTTTGTCCTTTTTATATCAGAAGCCAATAATAGTCCGCTTGGTTGCCTAGTGGTAAGACATCCCTAACATAATTTGTGTTGGATAATATTTTTTTATTTTTGATTTAAAATTAAATCCCCTAGTCATAAGCCACTAACAGCTCTTTCATACCCACTCCCCCATTCTCTTGCTAGTGGTTAAGTGAGTAAGTGTTTTGATGCCTTGACTTTAATTATAAAAGGACCATTTTTCCTTCTTGAAAAATAGAAATACGCACAGCAATACAACACCTACAATACCACTCAATCATCATTTAGTAGATTAATTATCCCTGCTGTTTGTGCTTACATTTTTCAACAAGTTTAGAGAGAAAACAAAATCAACTAGTGGATATGTATTTACACTGGCAGGTGGAGCAATATCATGGAAGTCTGCTAAGCTGACTGTAATATCTCGGTCAACTATGGAGGCTGAGTTAATTGCCTTAGATGTCGCGTGCACTGAGGTTGAATGGCTTAAAAGTTTTTTAAATGATATTCCTTTATTGCCTAAGCCAATTCCTCCTATTTCTTTACATTATAACAGTCAAGTTGCCATTGCTAGAGCTAAAAGCAAAAATTATAATGAGAAAAGAAGGCACTTGACTGTGAGACATAAATCAATTAGACATCTAATTTCTCATGGTGTTATTTCTTTGGATTTTGTCAGGTCAAAAACAACATTGCGGATCCGCTCACAAAGGGACTGGCGCGTCAGCAAGTTTTACAATCATCGAGGGGAATGTGATTGGAGCTTATTAATTAAGTCACCACAGTGGAAACCCGTCTTCGGAGGTATGGAGATCCCTCGAACGAAGTTCAACGGGTACAAACGAAACTGTAAAATGGTGGATTGGAAGAGCATAATATTTTAATACATTATTTATTTTTGCGGAAATTTTTCGAGTCCCATTCCTATGGTTTTAGTGCTCTTTATGTGACGTTTGAGGTTGAGATTATCTCTTAATGAATCCAAAGGCATAACTTTGCGGGGTGGTTGGTCACAAGCCACTCTTGGAAGATTCACCTAAATGAACGTGATGGTGGGGTCGCCACTGTGGGGGTGTAGGCTACTCCCTAATGACGTTCATGATACAAGATTCTTGCGCATGACCGGAAAGCGCACCACTGATAGAACCACAATGTTTACTCATACCGTGGTGTGTGATGTGTTGTCATCTAGCCACAAGGACTTAGATCAAGACATTCATGTCTCTATTGTCCTATAGGTGATAGTACATTCACACTAAGTGAGGTTCAAACCTGGAAGGTACCTACACCTATTATACGGTATTATATGCTCATTTCAATGTTCAAAATATATTTTCTGAGTTTTAAATCAAGTGTGGGATTGTTGGATAATATTTTTTATTTTTGATTTAAAACTAAATCCCCTAGTCATAAGCCACTAACGGCTAACTTACCCACTTCCCTATTTTAGTGCCTAACATAAGTTAGTGGTTTGTGCTTTGACTTCATTTATAAAAGGTGTTTTGGTTCCTTATAAAATATACACAACACACACGTACAAGAAAAACCATTCAATTATCTTTCTGTTATTGATTTTGTAAAACAAGGAAAACCAATTCTACTCTTCCTTTGCTCATATACAGACGACCCACAAATCCAATTGATTTCAATACAAAAATTACATTCCTCTTCCTTTAAAGAAAAATCAAGAGGTTGATCATGGCAGCCGATTGAATATATATATTTATACAATTGATTTGAGCATCGAGTAAACTAGTGGTTCGGGGTTCTCTTCGCTGCACATGATAGAATCAACGGGTTGTCGAATCTTGGGAGAGGAACGTGCTATCAACAAATTTACCAGTGCAGTGGGGGCCTTTCCTCTCTAAAGAGAGCGCTACGGCGTGCTTCGATCCAGGCTATCCCAAACTTAACTCCTATTTAACTTTTGGCTTGTTATTAATTTATTGTTGCTTGTTCCTAAATTAGTAGATTAATTATCCCTGTTGTTTGTGCTTACATTTTTCCAACAATTTGTACTCAAAAAAAAAAAGCGCCAATAGTAAAAGGAATTATAATAGCTTGAAACAAGCTTATAAAGCACCCAAGGAAAGGTATATAGATTAAGGCCCTGAAAAAAGTAAAGTATACCATATCACGATCACATCATATGGTAAAGAGCTCATGCCAAATCAAACTCCAAAAATGGACTTCATTTTGAATGTGACATGATCTTCAAGCTAAAAAAATAACATGTTAGAATATTCTCTAACAAATGATTCACCATCGCTGGCTATATAATTAATTGTTTTTTGTTTGACAATGAGTAAAGAATGCGACGTCGTGGCAATCCAGGGGGTCCGTGAAAATAGTTTGTCACTATTGCTCAGCTAAATCTATGCCAACTTTAGGCCTTTCCGTAACAATCTGGCATCACGGATTGGAAAATGTCTAATCTTAGTAGCCATGTGAAAACTGCCCAAGTCTGCTTTGCCACACAATTTTTTTGACATAGGAGTTGAAGAATATCTACGTCGCTCCGATAGAGAGAATTAGGGCTGCAATTGAACCGAACCGAGCTGAACTTTTGAAAGTTTGAGCTTGACTCGTTTATTATGGAGTAGAACTCGAGCTTTAATTTATCGAATATATTGATGGCTCGTGAACTTGTAGAGCTTAATAATTATCAATTATAATGAATCTATTCTTCAATTTATTAGAAAAATAAATTTATATATAATTTTAGCACATAATATATGTATTAAAATCTATGATTTTATTCAAACAAATAAATTTTTTAAAATATTTTTATATTTATCATAAGTAAATGTATAAAAATTAAAATCAAAGTCAAACTATTAGTTTAATTTATATGAACTTACTAATGAGTCTACTAACGAGCTTACTAACGAGCCTGCTCACGAGCTAATGAGCCGAATATCTCTAAGCTTGAGGTTGGTTAATTTATTATAACGAGTCTCACTAAACGAATTCAAACGAGCTTTTATCGAGCCGAACTCCGAATAGCTCGCAAGCAATTTGGTTCATTTGAAGCCTGGAGAGAATGCATTGATCAAAACTTGGGTCAATGATTTAGAGCTTGTTTGAGATCACTTTTTCAAATGGACTTTTGAATTTAAAAGTCTATTTTTCCCTTAATAATAGGTGCTTGTTGGTTTTTCAAATGGACTTTTAATTTAAAAGTCTATTTTCCCCTTAATAATAGGTGCTTGTCGGTTAAAAAAGATTGGACTATGAAAAAGTCACTTCAGGGAAAATTCCATTATAGAGAAGTGAAAAAATGTCACGCTACTAAAAAATAAAAACTGGTATTTTTCTATTTTGTTCATTCTCTTTCTGTTTGAACTAATGTTATTTACCTCACCCTGATTTATTTTGTTTAACTTCTCCATTTAATACACTTTTTCAAAATGAGCTTCACCAAACACATGTAATAATGTGAATGGACTTTTTTAAAAAGCGCTTATAAAATGTCCACTTATGTATTTTTGTTGTAGAAGTATTCTCAAACATGTACTGAATAAATAAAGTTTAGACATATGTGCAAATATATACATATATTTTTTTACAACTATTATAGAATCAAATGTCAGCTGGATAAATACAAGTTTTTCAACTGACAAGTACAATCGTTTTGACTATATAATCCTCCAAAACGTACCCTTCCAAAAAAAACATGATCATATATACTGGTATATACATGGGTAATTTGCCAAAATGTGGCAAAAATCAAACAAATTTGTGCAAATATAGTAAATTTGAGAGACGTTGCCTATTTACTTGGTGGCGCACATGGAGTGTGCGCCACCCCAATTGGTGGCGCGGCCACCATGTGCGCCAGATGTGAAATTTTTTTTTAAAAAAATTATTCGGCTGGCGCTTTTTTGAACTGCGCCAGCCACTTTAAACAAAAAAAAATCATTTTTTTAATATGTTGGCGCACATACACATTGTATGTGCGCCAGCAACGTTTATTTGGGTGGGGTGGGGTGGGGTGGGGTGGGGGAGGGAGTGGAAGCTGGAATAGGAGAGGGGGTGGGGGCTCAATGGGTGGCGCACCTCTTTTGTGCGCCACCCAAACAAACTTTTTGGGGAGGGGGTGGCTGCAGGGGTGGTGGTTGGGGGAGTGGGGAGTTGGGGGTGGGGGTGGGGGTGGAGGTTATTTTAATATTTCAAGAAAACTTTACACCTAGCTCTCACAGTCGTGCTTAAACGATCACACACATATTAAGAAAGAAAGTAAATGGGTTTTCTCATTTAAGTACGTACTCAAAGTTTTCTTATCTTTACTGCTAGTGCTCAGTCTAATTGAAAGTGGAAAGTATATCCCATAACAAGTTTTTCGAGGTGGGCTTCTGGCTTCATAAGAATTTTATTTCATTTTTCAGGAAAAATATTTCGACTCCAATACCATATTGTTTTTTTCTTCCAATTCACCGACTTTTGTGGGAAAGATTAAAAAGAATTTGAATAACATTTTCCTTTTATTTTTCAAAAAAAAAAAACCCTCCCTTCTGTGGAGGAATCTGACAACAAAGCAATGAATGCATACACAAATTCCTGACTTAAAACCCGTCTTCTCCTAGGTAGTGTGAGTTTTGAGCGTTGTTCTGGAAAACAAAAGTTTTGATTTTTTTTGGAACTTTTCGATAAATAATAGGTTTTATATTCTTTGTGAAATGATATGAAACCTCCATTAATCAAACCAGGGAAGAGTTGTAGAGATTTAACTATAAAACAGAGTTATTGAGGTTTGAGGTTTTTTTAACACTGAGTTTACTTTTCTTGAAATATTAAAATAACCCCCACCCCCAACTCCGCCACTCCCCCAAACACCACCCCTGCAGCCCCAACCCCCTCTCCTATTCCAGCCTCCACCCCCTCCCCCACCCCCACCCCCACCCCATCCCAATAAACGTTGCGCCAGCATATTAAAAAAAAATGTTTAAAGTGGCTGGCGCAGCTCAAAAAAGCGCCAACCGAATAATTTTTTTTAAAAACAAAATTTCACATCTGGCGCACATGGTGGCCGCGCCACCAATTGGGGTGGCGCAAACTCCATGTGCGCCACCAAGTAAATAGGCAAAGTCTCTCAAATTCACCATATTTGCACAAGTTTATTTGATTTTTGCCACATTTTGGCAAATTACCCTATATACATTTCATGGTTTTACAGCCTGGAATTTCTGGTTAGAACCCGTGATCTCAAACCTTTCAAGGAAAAAATCACTGAAAAAAGAGTAAATTTCTTCCAACCCTTATGTTATGTAACATTGGAAACATAAAATCCATGAATACATTGGCCAGAACACCCAAGAGGGCAAGAAAAAGATAAAGAGAGGATAGACAAAAACAAAGAAAAGAAAAAGAAGAGGGGGATAATTACAGAAACAATCACTGGGCTTTAGCCTAATTACAATCAATGTTGTAAAAAGCGCTAGGCGGCAGACTAGGGCCTAACGCCTAGGCGGAACCTAGGCGGGGTTAGGCGGGACCTGGGCGGGCCTAATCGGAAAAAAAATTGTAGGCGGACAAAGGGAGCCTAGCGCCTAGGCGAGGATTAATCGGGACTAGGCGGGGATTTTTACAACAGATATTACAATAAAGTGCATCTATCTTTAGAAAGTACAAGTACCCACTTAAGGCATAACATATGTGATGCTCACTTGAGGTTTGTATTTGTTATACAAATTACCCCTCAACTCAATAGGCGCAATTTGTAAAATAGAAACAAATATCAAGGGGATAGTTGTAATTTTGAAAGATAACCCCTTTTTTTTAATTAGACTAAACCTGAAGATAGTATTTTTAATTATCCCTGTAGCAGGAAAACAGAAAGGAAGGCAGCAAAATAATGGAAAATGGACAGATTTTACAAGAAGTTATAACAAAAGAAATAACCTAAAAAAAAAAAAAAACCTTATGTTCAAATGAAGATCCCTTTCATCCCTGACTCGGAGCATTTATACCTGAGAATAACATAGGAAATAAACCTGTAAACCAAGATGAAACAAACCATGATCACATAATTTCTCCACCTACTTTGCTTGTCACCATATCCTTCTTCCCTCAGCACATCTTCACCTGTCACTACACACGTACCAAACATGTAATCCAAACACTTGCTGGAATTCGAAAACTCATTGATCAAGAACCCTTCGAACGGATACTTAAACAACGATATATAATGCATAAATTTCCAATAACTCGGTATCCCATGATTCGATATGAAGTAGCCCGAAAACAAGAAGAACGACCCCATAACCGCGGATATCACCGAGTTCCCAACGATGAAATTAGGGACTAACGCACTGAAACACACCACCACCGAATTTGCGGTGTAGAGAATCAACCAAATCAGCAGCAAGAAACGCGCGAAAGCCACGAAACTATGGTTTAATCCGACCAACCAATACAACGGCACGGCGAATAAGATTGCTAAAATGAGCAAAAAGGGCAAGTAAACGAGTCCGTTAGCTATAGCATATGATGAAACCCTATAGCTTCCACTAGAGGTCTCCCTCATTAGTATCTCCCTTTCTTGCAAGAAAATCGGAAGGGCTTCTGTGGTGCTCGACAGTAAAAATGTCAATATGAATGCAAATAGCCCAACTCTTTCCCCTGCACCAACTAAATTATCATTCAGATTATAAAAAATTGAGCCTAAAACAATCCCAGATACAAGCATTGAGATTGTCCTGCACGCGAAAAGCTCCTTGGTTCTATAAATATTCTTCCAGAACCTATGAGTTAAAATCACAGTTTCGCGAATTCTTGAATTCGCAAAACCATGACGAAAATCGACTCCCACGTTGATAAATTCCTCATCCATCACCTTGGATTGCTGAAAAAGCTGTTGTAGAGTAAACCTGCCTGTTCTGCTCAAACCCTCTTCAACCACTCTCTTGCTCAACGGCGCCGGCGACGCCGTTTTGTGGTGCTTAATCGTTTCGATCGACTCGATAGCGAATTCGACGACGTTGACGTGAAGTGGTAGTTCCAATCCCATCAGCATTAAATTGACAGAAAGCAAATCGACTGAGCCATGATGCAAGACTGAGCCGTCAGCCAGCAAGAGAATTGAGCTAAACAGCTTCACAATCCTGAAACCCGGCTGGTGAATACTGAGGATTATAGTTCTGCCTCGGGTTTCAGCCATGGCTTTGAGCATGTCGATGATCTGAAGAGCCGAATTGCTATCGAGACCTGATGTCGGCTCATCAAGAATCAAGACTTTCGGGTCATGAATCACCTCCACGCCGATCGACACGCGCCGCCGCTCTCCGCCGGAGATACCTCGAACCCTGTCGTCGCCGACTCTGGCTCCGGATACATGGCTCAAACCGAGCTCTTGCATCAGCGACTTGACCCTTGAGCTCAGCTCCGGCTCGGGAAGGCTTAACCTCAGCTTCGCGCTGAACCTGAGTGTTTCTTCAACAGTTAAGAGTGGGAATAAAGTGTCTTTCTGGGTTACATAGCCTGACAGCTTTTTGAACCGAGCTTTGTCTATCGGCTTCTCATTGACATAAACACAAGCAGATTGTGGGCATAGTTTTCCGGCGAGGATTTCAAGCAATGAGGACTTGCCAGCGCCACTAGGCCCAACAATAGCAAGTATTTCCCAGGGTTTTGCTGTCAAATTTACATCCTTGAGCACCTGCCGGGATAGGAATTTTTTTGGGTGTGTGTAGATTGTGTAGTTGATGCCTATTGCTTCAATCTCACAACCCTGTTTCTTCATTGAACAAACTCAATTTTTCTGTACTTTGTTTTGGCTTTCTCTGGATTCTACTACTATAGCAAATACTCAAGTTGGAGTATTTTTGGATCTTTATTCTTTTTTGTGGTGATTCTTGTTTACTATTTTATTAATGAATCTGTTTTGTAGTTAGAATTCCAGGAGTCTGGAAATCACGGGCTGGAGTTGATCAGAATAAATGAGCTTTAACTCTTTAAATTTTGTTTGATAGTTCACGTGCACACTTGAGCTTTGCATATTTCATACTTTTTATAATCAATCATTGAAATGAGCACACTTCACATGATATCAAGTTTTGCCATCTTAATCTGTTGCCTACATTTTACCCTCCAACCCCTCTTCTTTCATAAACGATATTTCATTTTCTGTTGCAACATTATCCAAACACGTTAATTATAGAGATAACATTATTAATATACATGAAATGCAATAATACTATTATAATTTGATGGTAGATGTTATGCTAAATACACTAAATTCATATGATTATAGTAGAAAAATGATAATGACATTAATTATTGCAAGTTGAATCCTCATGTTTTATCAAATATTATAACAGATCATTATATATGCCAATAATATATAATGATGTATTTTTTTATTTATTTTTTAATAATAGGAAACCTGCAATCACTACTATTCGAGTGTGTAAATATTGGGCTTGTAATAGCCTGCAAAAGCCAGTCAAGCATTACAAGAACCGACAACCCAGCCAACAGGTAAACTGCACCAGACAAGCTTTATGCAACATACTAGCTCGATCAAGTGGTGATGAGGTGAGAATTCAATCTTAAGATATTTTGACCTCAACAACCCACCATCCACCACTAGGTCACCCATGAGAATTGAAGCTGTATAATAACATATTCAATTTACATTGACTGTTTATGATATTATTGAAATAGAGATGAAATGTTATATAATTTAAAGGATTGGAAATATAACTCGTGGCTATAATAAACACATTAGAAGATTGCATATTTAGAAACTGCGCAGTTGCAAAAATAAATCAAATATAATGTAAATACTTTTAGAGCATGTCTTTCAGTATCTAAAATAGAAAATAAAAGGTCGACCATTATTGGACCTCGTCGAATTTACATGGATAACTATGCACGCAACCCAGCACTATAATTTTATGTCACGTCAAACATCAAATTATGTAGTTCCTTTTTTCGTTTAATAATGTTGGTTCATGAGCACAAATGTCGGTTTTTTATTTGATGAACCAATTTAACGAAAACATTATTAAAAGGGACATACCCACCAAATATATATGTTGCTTATTATATATAACACGCCTTGTAACAATTATGTATCTCAACTCGTGTTCATTCATTATGTACAAAGACAAAGTAATAATTACCAAAGAAAAAAAACCCCAGTGAAATAGGAAATCTCAATCCTACTATATAGCCCCATATTCAACTGTTCTCCCTTTAGTACATATTTTTGTTCCATGCATACACTGTCATAATGATAATACCATCTTTGTTTTCCCAAAATTTGATGAGTACGTTTCTGCATATATCTCAATTCATGTTTATCTTATACCAACGTATCATGACTTGGATATTTTACGTGCGGATTCATAATGTTTGTCGCATTAATTATATATTTTTATGGAAATAGGTTGATTTATTTTTTGACTTAGGTGTACTCAGGTCAAGTTTAATTCTCATCTCCATTTTTAGGGGTCAACTCGGATCAGTTATGACATAGTATGAACAAAATTACACTTATGATCGATGTACGGAAATTAATGCATACATACGACACGATATGAATTCAAAACACGATAGTTTTTGAAAATACTTTAAAACACAAGATGGCTCCAAAATTATTATCTAATATATATTTATGAGAAGTAATCATATTAATACATAACTATGAAGATATCTGTGCGAATGTGCGATTGTAGGGACAAATAATTTGATGTTGGTGATATTATCTTAATTCTCTTATCTTGATTTGTAACTATATATTGAGAGCGAGGAAACACAAAAAAAAAAAAATAGAGGGTGGGGGATTGAGATTTTGTGTTCCACATTTCTATTCTACTTATATTCTATTGTATTGGATGAATGTCACATGTATAAAATTATGTCATAATTATACATATATCATTCGTTCAATATAGTAGAATATTAATGTGAAACAAATCAAGATCTTGACCAGGGAGAATTATGTATACTTGGCAAAGGTAAGGAAAAAAAGGAAATGTTAGAAGTAACCTATTACTTTTTTTTTTTAAAATTTGCGGAACTTTTAAGTTTTTGTTAACCATTTTATTTGTACTCCTATATTATTTTCGAAAAGATAATAAAAATCACATTTTGTGTTAAGGTATGCCCAATACATTACCTGAAACGTTTTGGACATGCTATCAGTATGTCGAAATTTATTTAATATATGGACACACGAATTTGTGTGTGCATGCATTATGACATTATAAATTAATTCTGATTTAACCAGGAAAATCAGTATACCTGAAGGCTTCCTTCGGGGTGGAACGTCGGGGTGGATCTTCGGGGTCGACCTTCGGGGTCACTTCGGGTTTTTTAGATGGGTGACTGAACATGAACGCACGTTAGGCTAGCCGAGGAGCCCCGCTAAGGCCCTCCGATGCTTAAGTCGGTTCGGTCGTGAGGTTAGGTGAAGTAAGAGTAGTGAAGAGATGAATGAAGAGTAAAAGCTTAACCTCTTGTTCATTGCACCTGACTTTTATAGTGGTGATTATGTACAAACATATTGGTCCACGTGGCATATTGGCCTTTTTATCAGAGGATCAATGGTGGGGAGGAGCTCGGGTCGAGTCGGTTCGGGTCGGGTTGGCGGTTCGGTTGAACCCAACCCGGGTGAACAATCCGCGGATCTTGGCTCCTTTAGTCAGCTTTTGGACTTTTATAAGGGTAAAGTGGTAAAATCACTTTATTGGTTTATCATTACTCCCCCAACTTCTTTTATTTTCTAAGTAAAAGAAGTTTGATCTAGTTTATTGAATTTGAAAGGCTTCGAATTTGAGCCGTCGTTCTCTTGACTATTGAATTCTCCCATGGTACCAAATATTGACAAGGGGGTAAATTTTTATTTACCTTCTCTCAAAAAAATCAAGTCCTGGTTTGCCCTAGGGTTTTTCTTCGGCGTATGCGTCTCTCACTTGTTCTCTCGTCGGCTTTGTGATCGTCCGTCGCATCGCGTCGTCCATTCGCGCGCGTCCTTCTCTCTTCGTCCGCGACGGGTTCGCTCTCCTTCAGCGTCGCGCGTCGGGTTCGCCTCCTTCAACGCCGCGCGTTGTCCTCCACTTGCCTCTTAGGGTTTCCTCCACTTGTCCTCCAAATAGATCATTTCTTCCCCTTAATGTCTTCTTCTAGTTCTTCTAGATCGACTCGGGTCCGGGTCGGGTCGCCCTCTCTTCTTCTCATTCTAATCGTGACAGTGAGATAGATCACGAGGTGTCTGCCCCCTGGGATCTTTTAGATCCTCCGCAGAGACTCATGAGATTCCCTCTATACATAGAATTTTTTTTTTATTTTTTTAGACGATTATGAGATCGTGATCCCTGGTCCTGAAGATAAAATGGATAAGCCTCCTGCCCGATGTCTTGCTTTTCACGTAGCTAGCTTAGAGGTAGGGCTAAGGTTTCCCCTTTCAGACCATGTAGAAAATATTTTGATGGGTTTAGACGTTTGCCCTGCTCAACTGGTACCCAACTCTTTTAGACATATCATTGGGTTCATCATCATTATGCGGTTCTTTAATATGGACCCCTCTTTAGTCCATATTTGGTCTCTTTATTCCATGAGCTCCTCTAACAAGACGGGTGAGGTTGGTTTTTTTTGTTGATTGATAAGCTTTCTTCCTCTCTTGGGACTTGGAAGGATTCTTTTGTATATGTTCGGCCTCTTTCAGTGTCGCCCTTGAGGTATCCTCGGTGTGGAGGATTGCTAGACCTCGGTCTCGAGGCCTCGGGCCTTCTACTTGAGATGATAAATTTGTTTCTAGTCGATTAACTAACGGATGGTTCAAAGCATCCAAACTACTTAATGAGGATATACTCTCTATCGTGGGCTTAACCCCGCACCTCGAACTTGTGGCCTGACTCTCGGTAATTGTCTTCAAATTTTTATTTTTATTTCTTTTTCAAGTGTACTAATGTTAATGCTTCTTGTTCTCTCGTAGAAATGGTTGTTCGTGCTTATATGGTGGCCATACAAATGAAGGCCTAACTTGCCAAGAGGGGCTTCCCGTGCCTATTCTACCTCCCGCCTCACCCCATTAGGTGTCTTCTACGCCTAGTGCCACCTCTACCTCCCCTCCTCGCTCTTCACTTCGTGTTTCTTTCTCTCGGATGAGGCTCGGGTGGAATCTCAACCCGATGAGGAGTCAAAGCTATTTAGCCCTCAAGAGACCCTACCCTACCCATCATCATGGAGGTTACCCCAAGACGGGTGGTTAATCCTTCTCGAGGGGAGAAGAGAAAAGAGCTAGGGGAAGAGGGTTCCCGATGCGAGATAAGGCCCAGAAGCATAGCTTAAGACCTTTAGTCTTGCTTTGCTCTTCACGCTCTAGCGTGAGGGGTGGAGGTGATGGGTCATAGCCGCACCACATTAACCACCGCCCTATCTCGCCGCCCTATCCGCCGCCTCAACTTTCATACTTTATTCTTGTAATGTAACCACTGTCTACCTTGGTTGGCGGGGGTGAGGCTGCTCTTTACGCTCTAGCGTGGAGGGTGGAGGTGATGGGTCTCGGCCTTGCACCACATTAACCACCTACCCTAACCGCCGCCCTATCCGTCCGCCTCAACCTTCATACTTCATTTTTGTAATAGAACCACTGTCTACCTTGGTTGGCGGGGTGAGGTCGGTGCTCTTTTTACGCTCTAGCGTGGAGGGTAGAGGTGATGGGTCTCGGCTTGCACCACATTAACCACCTTCCCTAACCGCCGCCCTATCTCGCCGCCGCTCAACCTTCATACTTCATTTTTGTAATAGAACCACCTGTCTACCTTGGTTGGCAGGGTGATGTTGGCTCTTTACGCTCTAGCGTGGAGGGTGGAGGTGATGGGTCTCAACTTGCACCACATTAACCACCCGCCCTAACCGTCCGCTTATCCGCTACTTCAACCTTTATTTTTGTAATAGAATATAATGTATTCTATCATTTTTCTTGTTAATGAAATTCTTTGGATCAACGTCATTGTTTTGGTTCATTTTTTCCAGATATTATCCAATTGATATTTTTCCAATTAATTTTATCTTTTTCAGATGATATCCAATCAATCTTTTTCAGATTAATTTTTCTTCTTTAGATGAAGCTCCAAATAACTTTTAGCCTTAGAATTATTTTCAGACTTGTGTAGGTTTTACACTTCGTCGTACATGAGCGTCTTGCTTAGCCTCATCCTTCATGTTCTTGCTTATATTCCCACTTCGTTTCTCGTGAACTCTTGCCTAGTCTCACGCTTCATATTTTTGTTTGGCTTCACATGAGCATCTTGGAGAGCGAACCTCATCGCTTAGCGTCCTCCTCTTGGCTTCGTGTGAGCCTCTCAATTTCGCGTGAGCATCTTGGCTCTGCACTAGCCTCTTGGTTACACGTGAGCATCTTGGGTTCGCACGAGCCTCTTGGTTTTACGTGAGCATCTTGGCTCCGCATGAGCCTCTTGATTACACGTGAGCATCTTGGCTCCACATGAGCCTCTTGGTTTCACGTGAGCATCTTGGCTCCGCATGGGCCTCTTGCCCGGCTTTACAAGAGCCTCTTACATGGCTTCCCACGAGCCTCTTGGTTTTACGTGAGCATCTTGGCTCCGCATGAGCCTCTTGATTACACGTGAGCATCTTGGCTCCACATGGGCCTCTTGCCCGGCTTTACGAGAGCCTCTTACATGGCTTCCCACGAGCCTCTTGCCTAGCCTCACGGGAGCCTCTTACTTGGCCTTTCGAATACCTCTTACTTGGCCTCTCGCAAGCCTCTTATCTAGCGTGATGCTTCATTCTTGTGCTTCACGTCACGATTCACTTCACATGAGCATTTTGCCTAGCTTTACACTTGAACAATTTTTATTTTATTTTTTTATTTTTTGCTTAGCTTTACATGAGCATATGGGTGGCTTCGCACTTCGCTTTGTGTAAGCATATGTTAGCCTCACCCTTCTCATAAGCATATGGCTAGTCTCGAGCTTCGCTTAGCGTAAGCGCATAGTTGGCATCGTGCTTCGTTACACGTTAGTGTATGGTTAGCCTCACTCCTCACCATTCGCATAAGCATATGGATAGCCTCGCGCTTCGCTTTGTGTAAGCATATGGCTATCCTCGCGCTTCACTTCGCGTTAGTGTATGGTTGGTCTCACACTTTGCGTATGCATATAATTAGCCTTGCGCTTCGCTCTCCGGCCTCACGTGAGCCTTTTGCCTGGCGTCACAGGAGCCTCTTGCTTCGCTTCGCGTAAGAATATGGCTAGCCTCGCGCTTTGCTTCACGTAAGCATGTCGCTGGCCTCACACTTCGCTTCGCGTTAGTGTATGTATGGTCTCATGCTTCACCCTGCGTAAGCATATAGTTAGCCTCTCGCTTCGCTTCACGTAAATGGTTAGCCTCGCGCTTCGCTTCGCGTAAGCATGTCTGGCCTCGCGCTTCGCTTCGCGTAAGTGGCTAGCCTCGCGCTTCGCTTCGCGTAAGCATGTCTGGCCTCGCGCTTCGCTTTGCGTAAGCATATGTCTGACCTCGCGCTTCGCTGCGCGTACGCATATAGTTAGCGTTTCGCTTCGCTTCGCGTAAGCATACATCTGGCCTCGCTTCGTTTCACGTAAGTGGCTAGCCTCGCGCTGCGCTTCGCGTAAGCATGTCTGGCCTCGCGCTTCGCTTCGCATAAGTGGCTAGCCTCGCGCTTCGCTTCGCGTAAGCATGTCTGGCCTCGCGCTTCGCTTTGCGTAAGCATATGTCTGGCCTCGCGCTTCGCTTCGCGTACGCATATAGTTAGCGTTTCGCTTCGCTTCGCGTAAGCATACATCTGGCCTCGCTTCGCTTCACCTAAATGGCTAGCCTCGCGCTGCGCTTCGTGTAAGCATGTCTGGCCTCGCGCTTCGCTTCGCATAAGTGGCTAGCTTCAGAAGATGCATGTCTCGCCTCGCGCTTTCGCAGACGATATGTCCGCCTCTCTTCGCTTCACATAAGTGGCTAGCCTCGCACGCGCTTCGGCGTAGCATGTCCGGCCTCGCGCGCTTCGCCGCGATAAGTGGCTAGCTTCGCGCTTCGCCGCGTAAGCATGTCGCCTCCTCGCTTTCGCTTCGACGATATAAAACGGCATCGCGCCCATTTGCAGCGTGACGATATAGTTAACTTCGTCGAATTATCCTCGAGTTACGTTTTGGTCATTTGACTTCACATTACGATTTTTTCGCATCGTTTCACTTAATGCCATGATCTTTTTAGATCATCTAACTTCATAACACGATGTTTCCTAGATCGTTTCCTTTAATGTCGTGAACGCGTTTTTAGATCTCCACAGATCATTTAGCTTCATGTCACGATCTTTCTCGGACGCTTCGATTAGTGTCATGATCTTTTTCGAATCGTTTAGCTTCATGTCACGATCTTTCTCGATTGCCGATTAATGTCGTGATCTTTTTCGAATCGTTTAGCTTCATGTCACGATCTTTCTCGATCATTTTCGGTTAATGTCATGATCTTTTTTCGATCATTTAGCTTCATGTCATGATCTTTTTCGATCATTTTCGGTTAATATCATGATCTTTTTCAAATCGCTTTAGCTTTTTTATGTGAATCTTCTAAAGATCACTTCATTTCACTTCATTGTTCTCTTTACTTCATGGTTCACTTCATGGTGCACTTCACTGTGCCCCATTCACATCATTGTGCACTTCATTGTGTACCCCATTTCATTTCATTTGATGAACTCTTATTTTAATTCATTCTTTGCCAAACGCCTCTATATTCACTTTCACTTCAAGCTACACTTAGGTTATTGCCTTGTGACCTCATTGCATTGTATTTACTCATTGATAAGTGATATTCAAGATCATAGAATATGACTTCATCTTTAAAAAGTGAAGTGTGCATTCAAAGAAAATTTGCGTTCAAATGCAAACTATTTATAATTTGAAACGAGTTACTTACAATATAGAGATGCTTCCACGTATGAAACTTTGAGGTTATGCACACTTTGAGGCTTCCCATAAGGATCCAACTTTCACACATGCTCTGACACTTGGAATGCATATCATTGATCTTCTTCATCTTCTTGTTTTTTTATTTTTTTTATAAAATTTTAAGGAAGGTTTGGCCCTCTTTGCTTCGAGATCGAGGTCTAGTCGAGCTCCTCGCCTCGGGTTGTGCGTCTTGACGCTTTCGATCGAAGAAGGCTTTGGCCCTCTTTGCTTCAAGGTCGAGGTCGAGCTCCTCGCTCAAGGTCGTCGCCTCTTTGACTTTTTCGATCGAGGAAGGTTGACCACTTTTTGCTTCGAGGTCGGGGTCAGGTTAAGCTCCCTTGCCTCGGGTCGCGCCTCTTTGACTTTTTTCGCATCGGGAGGCTTGGCCCTTTTTGCTTCGAGGTCGGGGTCGAGGTCGAGCTCCTCGCCTCGGGTCGTGCCTTTTAGCATATTCATCTCTTCTTCATCTTTTCTAACCCTATGCTTCTTGGGAGTAGCATCTCGGGTGGCACATCATTTCTCCTATTTTGGGGCGGGACTTCACTTTTGACCTAAGTGGTCACCGGCGCCCTCCCTTTTCTACTCGTGCTCAACTACTCGTTTGCTAGCTTCAACTACCTTTTTTTTTTTTTTTTTTTGCACCCTCGGTCTTCAACCTCTTGATGCTCCTTTCTCATTTGTCATTAAGGTGAAAACATGAACAATTTATAAGACTTCATTCGTCCCCTTCGACATCTTGATCACCATCTTTACTTCTACTCACTTTCTCACAGACGGCGCCAACCGATTTAACCAGAAAATCGATACCTGGCGCTCCCTTCGGGTGGAACGTCGGGGTGGATCTTCGGGGTCGACCTTCGGGTCACTTCGGTATTTTTAGATGGGTGACTGAAACATGAACGCACGTTAGGCTAGCCGGAGGAGCCCGCTAAGGCCCTCCGATGCTTAAGTCGGGTTCGGTCGTGAGATTAGGTGAAGTAAGAGTAGTGAAGAGATGAATGAAGAGTAAAAGCTTAACCTCTTGCTCATCAGACCGACTTTTATAGTGGTGATTATGCATAAACATATTGGTCCACGCAAGATCATCCTGGAGAGCCTTTTTATCGTGAGGATCAATGGTGGGGAGGAGCTCGGGTCGAGTCGGTTCGGGTCGGGTTGGCGGTTCGGTGAACCCGACCTCGTGAACAATCCGCGGATCTTGGCTCCTTTAGTCAGCTTTTGGACTTTTATAAAGGTAAAGTGGTAAAATCACTTTATTGGTTTATCAAATTCATTACATATGAATATAATAAAAAACAACACAAAAAGTAATAATTCTATGTTCGAATTAAATTGAATACGTTCTAACTTCTAAGCAAATGTAATGTGAAACCTTTACAATATTAATCAATTAAGTTACAAGGAGGCGAGCCACAAACGAAACTTGGAGACAATGACAAGAAATGAATCTTTTATGTGGTCGAGAGCAAAAGAGAAGATTTTTGTTGTACTGTATAGGCAATGTTTATCGTACGGATAATTGTCTGGATATCAATATTGCACTACCGCCCTTCAATTACATATTTATTGTAAATTAAGCCTCACAAATTTCATGACCACATAAAATCTTGAAAAGGGGACAAGTAAAAAAAATAAAATTGTTTTTATTTCTGGTGATTATTTTGTCTTTTTTCTGATGTTATACCACCCGTGAACCTTAAACAATTTGGCAATCATAGTCATGGGGGACCTCTAATTCTTGCGTTCTTGAATAGAAAAGCTCAACACATCTATTTGTCAAAACTTTTCTTCCCAACAGAAGAACACCCCGTGAACCATATTTTATTTTCCACTAAAATATTTATATTTATGTGGCTGAGGATTTTCCAAACTTTTTTAACAATTCTTGGTTAGTTTCTCAATCTATTTAGTGTCTTAATGAGACTACGAAACCTTTTTTTAGTAGACCTTATGAGAAATTGCACAAGAAACCACACATTTATACTAATAATGAATCTTGCATAGTTGTAATAGACATTGTCACCAACTTCATTTACAAAAAATAAAGATAAAAATTTAATTACTCATAAGAATTTATTTGTTGTAAACTCTAGAGACCTCCGCATATAATATTAAAATTTAATGGGCCAATGCCTTCTCGTTACATTTTTTGGGGTCCATTTACTTCTTTATAATTTTGCGGCGATGAAATTTGAGAACATAAGGATTTGCAAATTGTAATATAACGAAAACAAAAAATCAATATTGTGAAAACCGCACTGGACCGATCCAAGAACAGGTTCATGCCCAACCTGGTTATATATCAAAATTGGGTGACTAAAAATTCGTTCTCATCCAGTCAAACTCGACAAAAAATTTGGAAACCGGTGAACCCATTAACCTGGTTCAATTTTATTTTTTAGTAAGTAAGCTTTTCTTTGTTTTATTACAAATATTGAAGGAAAATATGTTAGTAAACTTTCATATAACATCTCGAGCGCTCCAAAACAAAATTTAGACTTTCGAGGATTGAAGGTCTGACCCGAAATATCAGCATACATTGTGAGGATCTGAAGAAGAGTACGAGCGCTAGCCGAAGAGGCCCCACACATAATAACAATATCATCAGTGTAGAGAATCGAAGAGGGAAAGATAATATGCCTAGGTGCAATGAACGGCCCTAACTGATTCTGAATCACCGCTACCTCAATAAGCTTGCTCAGAACTTCCTCCGCAATGCAAAAGAGTAAAGGAGATAAATGATCACCCTGCCTAACCCCACGAAAATAAGAAAACTATCCCACGGCCGAACCATTAAGTAATATCGAAATCCTGGATGACTGAAGAATAACTTCAATCCAATGAACGAAGATCCCCGAGAAGTCGAACCAATGCAGAACGTGAATCAGAAAACCCCAGTTCAAAGTATCAAAAGCCTTGCGGATATCAATTTTAAGATCATGTTGTCATCAAGCTGACCATGCAGAACATTGAAGGCTTCCGAAACCATAGCAATACAATCATGAATCTGTCTGCCTGGAATAAAACCAAATTGCGTAAGAGATAAGTATGGAGGAATGATTGAACCCAACCTAGTTGCCAAGATCTTTGTAATAGCCTTGAAAACGAAATTACTCATAACAATCGGACGAAAATTGTCAATGGTATTCGCATCCTTAGTCTTCGGAATGAGAGCCATAAAACTAGCATTCAACCCCGAAGGGAGGGTCGAACTAGTAAATAAGAAACGGACCCCTGCAATGATCTCTGCTGCAATAATGTCCCAACAGTGACGATAAAATACCTCATTGAAACCATCCGGGCCAGGAGAACTATCTGAACCCAGCTCAAAAATTGCATCCCGAATCTCTGAGTCTGAAGGGATAGTCGTTAAAATGACATTATTCGCTACCTCCACTGTCAGAGAGATGACCCAATCCACCATAGAAAAATCTAAAGTGGACCCTCATGCGTCTGAGAAAAGCTCCTTATAATGGGAGGTAATGTGATTCCCAAGGACAACCGGATCATCCAAAAAGTTGTCGTCTATCATCAAACCGTGAATCCCCGATCGGCTCTCCTGAATCTTACAATGACGATGGAAAAATGTTGTATTGCAATCCCCATCTTTAAGCCAGGCTGAACGCGACTTCTGCTTCAGGAATTCAGATTGCAAGAGCAGCGTTTTGGACAGAGCACTTTGGGCTTCAAATTCCATTTCTCCACGGGCAGCAGAGAAACCCAAAGTCTCAATCTCCGCATGGATCTGTCGAACTCTATCCATCTGGCTATCCACCTCATGATTAATATCACCAAACACGTCTTTATTCCAAACCTTAATAGCCTGACGCAACCGTTTGTTAGAATGAAACTATTTTTGATTTTGATGATTTCACCTTAAACTATTTTTTGATTAATCAAACAAATATTTTCGGGCGATATAAAAATTGATTTTCATGTTTCAAGTGTTTTTAACAATTACCGAATACTATCTAGTTAAAACGGCACCCAAAAAATAAAGTCGGAATTTTTGACGGATCGAATAACCCCTGGAATGGCCGACTTGGCTTGATCGGTGCGATCGACCGGTCGACCCCTCGATCGACCGGTGTCTGAGTGTTTTGCAACTTTGTTATCTTTTGAAAATTGTCTAGGAAAGGGTCGACCTATTGGTCGATTGACCCACCACATCGTGAATTATAACAACTGCAATCAATAATGACTTAACTTATGAGGAAACACCGTGAGTTTTTTTGAACGCAAGATTCACCATTTGAGAAATAAAAATATTGCTCGATCAAAGTACAGTGGAGACGCTCATGGCGAAATGAAGCTACATGGGAGCGTGAAGAGGAGATTTGTGTCAAGTACCCAAAATTTTCAATTCCGTGTAAGATATCGAATTTCGAGGACGAAATTATATTTAAAGAGAGTAGAATGTGATAATCCATTTTTTTATTTGATTAGAGGTTAGTATAGGGGTTATGTTAGAGGTTAGTTAGGGGTTAGTTTAGGCGTGAATTTAGGGGGTGAGTTTAGGGGTTATTTTAGAGTATTTAGGAGTTAATATTAATTACTATAAATATGTGTAATTTCATACACAATTTTACACCATATTTCTAATAATTATAAGGTATAAGTATTTTTCTACTTCAAGTTTCATATATATATATATATATATATGGATGAGATCTCATGTGTCACCCTCTTACCATGTTGCAGTGTGGACAGATCCCATCCCTACATCCTAAACAATCAATGGTTTAGATTAGAGCTACAAAACACCATTTTATAATTATTTTTAATGCCAAAAGGGCATTTCCGTAATCCACAAAAAATGGGTAAATAAATACCATAATTAATAACCTAGAATCAAGGGATCTTCTTGATTGCAATCTTGCCATAACAGAAAAAAACGTTAATTTAGGAACAAAACACACATTTCCTATCATCTTCTTCATTTTGCATCCATCCAAAAATTAGCAGCAAGACCGAGTTTCGCATCCCAAAACACACAAAACACCCCCTATAGTCGGAAAAAAATAACACAAAAACCTTGCGAAATGGGCGATGAGTGCGATGAATCACAACATGATGAAATGTTGGCGGACAAGCCTGATGAAAGCTGGGTTTCAGGGGCATTTTTTCCTGGTATGTGTGTTTATGTTCCAAAAAATCGTGCATTATCCTTATTCATATTCTCCGTGTTTTTGTTAGAAAATGTGGAATCATAATTGAGGTTTATCTTAGCATAAAGAAATGTACATAAATGTACACATTATATATGAGGTTCGTGTACACATATATTTACTATTGTGCACATATAAGCATGCAGTATATGTTATGGGATGGCACGGGTGATGATGAATCTTTTATGTGAAAGAGTTGTGTACACATATTGCAATACATATGCCTGTAAAGCAATGTTTCGTGTATAGATTTGTATATTTTTGTGTTAATTTAAAATGTGATATTGTGTGTTTGAATGTTTATTTGAGACTATACATTAACACTTAGAGTTATATACAACATTCGATAAACTTGCATATTTGGAACATATTATGGTGTATATATACGAATACTTTGGTGATTTAGAATGAGAACAAACAATGATGTTCAAATAATTCCATAACAGTATAAAGACATCTTATTTTAGTATACATTGGCTTCAATATTGGTGTGATAAGTATAAACATTCAGTGGATATTGTTGGATTTTTTTATTTAGAATAATGTACGCTAATATTGAAACTATTGTGTAATTTGAATTTTTTTTTGTGTATACGTTTCACTTATTTGGTGTGTATATACTTTGCAGATACTAGTGATGAAACAATCCAGCACGTCGAAATACGAGAGCACCTGGTAATATCACCCGACAACACCAAATATTGGATACCTGAAGTTGAACATGATAAAATACCGCGAGTGGGCATGCATTTTGGGAGTTTGGACAAGGGTGTGGAGTTTTATAGGGATTATGGTAAACTATACGGCTTTGACATATGAATAAGCACGTCAAGGAAATTTAAGAACAAAGAGATCCGTCTGCAATATATTGTTTGTAACAGGGAAGGCTACAAACAAACATCGTTTGTGGTCGGTGTCGAAAAGAGCAATTCACCACCAAACAACGAACTAGAGTGCCAAACCGTTGTGGATGCAATGCCCACTGCGTACTAGAATACATGACGAACGGTGCATATGCTATAAAAAATTTCGAAGAGCGCCACAGACATTCTTTCAATTTAGAATCTTATAGACATTTTCTTAAGGTGAATCGAATTTGAATTTTGTGCACAAACAATTCATCTTCAATTGTTCAAAGGCCAACATCGGCAGTTCAAAGACACACCACATGTTCAGGCAAATGGTTGGTGGATTTTCTCAAGCGGGGGCGTTACCAATCGATGTCAAGAATTTCAAGAGAGATTTGAAGGCATACATACGAGGTGCAGACGCACAATTAATAATCGACAGATTCTTGAAAAAAAAAGGAGACGTGTCCAGGAATGGCCTTTAGTTATGTTGTTGACGAACAAGACCAACTAACGAGACTTTCCTGGGCGGACCCTATTTGAGTGAGAAATTATGCAATGTTCGGGGACGTTTGCCACTTACAACACGAAACAAAGTTTAGTTTTTGGGCCTACATGTAGCATATATAGATGATCGCATGCTTAGAATAAAAGAAAAAAATTGTACTATTGTTGTATAAATATATAAATATGTATGTGTTCAAACAGAGTAATAATTGTGTATTGTATAATTCCATAACTTGCTGCTTAATTCTGTTTTGAAAGAATGTACTCTGCATTTAATGATTGTAGTATACACATATAATACCTTTTGGTGGTTATTTATAAATTACATGGTATACATTTATTGCAATGATGATATCTCCACAAATATTTCGTATACAGTACAAAAAATGGTGTTTGCGCCATTCACAGGCATTGACAACCATCGCTTCGGTGTGTAACGCTTGCTTGTGGATTGCTATTAAAGGAGGATGAGGACTCCTATGAGTGGTTATTCAGACAATTTTTGGATACCATGGGCAATGAGCCATACTACATTGTGACTGATCAGGATCCGGCGATGAAGAACGCGTTTCAAGTAGTTTTCAAGACCGCAAGACACCGCTTATGCATGTGGCACATAATGGAAAAGTTTAGCACAAAAGTGGGACACGCATTGTTCAAGAATGAAGAATTCTTGCGTTGTCTTAACGCAGCGGTTTGGGATGAAAAACATGAACCCGCTGAGTTTGAAAATTATGGCATTCTGTTATGACAAATTTCGAACTAGAAAATCATCCGTGGTTTACTAAAATGATTGAAATCAGAGAGAGCTGGATCCCTGCTTATTTTCGGGATGCTCCCATGGGCGGTTTGATGCGGACTACATCACGGTCTGAGAGCACAAATAGTTGGTTTGGCGGTTTTACAAATCCACAAGTAAATTTGGTTGAGTTCTTCATGCACTTTTATAGCGCAATGGAGTCGCAAGGACACATCATACACAAACTAAACAACGATGCGAATGACACTTTGTTCCTTAGTGCAAAACACCATTGGGGATTGAAAAACATGCTTCAACGTTGTACACGCCCGCTTTTTTTAAAAAATTAGCCTAGAGATTGCAAATGCGTGTTACAAATGTTCAAAGGCCATTGGTTACCCTATGGTGGTAGTACTGCTCCTACTCAATAAAGGATGAATTTGATGATGAATTCAAAGTACAATATCGCAAGGAAAAGACAAAGCGATTCGCAGTGTGCGCTTGCAAAATGTTCAAATGCACGGTATTTTGTGTCAACACATATTCGTTGTATTCAAGGACCTCAATCGATTCCAATGAAATACGTGCTAATCGATGGATGAGGCTATCATCCATACATCCGCAACAACAAGCGGCCAACAGCATTTAATTCAACGGCGATCAAGAAGCAAAAATGCACAACACTAAATGAATTGTGGTCCACCTTCCACAATTGCATACGACTTGCAAACGGTAAAGTGGAAAAATTGGCTGACTTAACACGCTTATTGTCTGAACATAAGAACAAGTTAGCCCACGAACAAGATGGACAACATGACGGGGGCGTTGAGGAACTCTTTGAGAATTACTGCAGCTCTACTTCTCAAATGGAGATCTCAGTATTGCCACCGCAATAAGCTCATAACAAGTGGCAAATGAGCCGGGTTAAAAATAGACTACAAAGCCAAAGGGAAAAGGCAACTGCGTGCAAGCACGAAACTAAAGAGAAAGTGTGGCACGTGTGGCAAAATTACATCACACAACAACCGAACATGTCCCGAGCAACCTACATAATGACATAAATTTTCCCTGCATTTTCAAATTTCGTACACTCCAAAAAACTATTATCGATTTTTGACTTATGTTAAATGAATGTCATTTATATTATAATTGAATGTCATTTATATTATAATTAAATGCCATTTATATTATAATTGAATGCCATTTATATTCTAAGTTTGCATCATTTTTGAGTCCAATTGACATTTAATAAAAAAAATACCCTGTAATCTAAACACTTTTATATTATAATTGTTATTTGCGTGTCGCTATATGTTGATGATACACAACATTTCAAAGGATTACAATGACTTCCAAAAAGTAATAATAATTGTAGTACTTCAACACAATATCGAAAATATAGTATATTTTGAGCATATTGTGGTGTATATATATGAATACTTTGGTGATTTATAATCGTGAAATTCTCGTGTACAAATAATTACATTACAAAGATTAAACTCTTATTTTGGTATACATTGGCTTGACCATTTGGTGATAAGTATAACATTCAAGAGTACATTGTTACATTGACTTCCACAAGTGATAATAATTATACTACTTCAACACAAACTACTTAAGAATTATGCATACACACGATTCGTTAAAACATCTTCAACTGAAAAACAAAAAGTACTTGAATATGAACATATATAAACCAAAGCAGTAATAAACATATATCGAATCCTGACAAAATGTGCATTGTTTACACACTAACAATACGCATAAACATGAAAACATGTTTGCTTAAGATCGTTCAGAAATAAGTAACCCATAATGTTGACAGAAATGCACGGGTAAAAAATAATTTAGTCTAATGTAATAAATAAAGTGTACTTAGACGCTCCGTCTAACAAAATGAACTCCTCAATCGATAACCAACTACTTTCCACTAACAAATTTTTTTGCCAAACCAAGCACCCTGTCATTCTCTTGGTTCAAGTCGTGCATCAGAATTGCATGGCAATATAGAGTCCTCAAATGTGCGACCCGCAAAGATCGGTCTTGTCAAATCCACAGTCCCATTTCTTCAATAGTCCCCCCATGTAGGTCTCCATATGACGCATGGCATAGATCCCACAGTCGACTGTGTTTTCCTCCACCCTCCACGACATGTAAATCACAACTACAAAAGGAAAAATGAAAAAACAGATCCAACTACAAAAGGAAAAATAAAAAAACAAAAAATGAAATCACAAAATGAATAAATGTTACCATCAACCTAGTAAACCAAAAAAAAGAGAAAAAAGGCTCCATCATGTGCATCTGTATGTTAAATAAAAACTAATTGTATACCAAACGAAACCTAAGTGTACACCAATCCATAGCTATGTTTTCATCAAATTAACATACACAATTAAAAATAGAAAACTAAACTAACTATATACCAAGTAATTTCTAGTTGTATACAAACTTACAGTTATTTTATCACCAGCTTATTATCCACGTTCTAATACAAAAAAATACGAAAAAAAATGTGAGGTATTTTACCAATTTCTCCTGATCCGTGCGTATTTGCCGCAACCGGGTACCACCATCCAAGAGTCAGTCCAAAATGTGACAAAGATTTCTTTTTATGTTGACGATATCACAAACAAGTGCCATCCATTTATAATAGGGAAGAAGAATCGGATAGCATTCAAGAAAATATATACTCATTAAAATTTACATGGCGAACAACAAAAGAAACATATATATGCTATAAGGTTATACCATCTCAATGGCCTGCAAATTCGCCGCAGTTGGGTCCACAATCTCCAGGTCAAAAGCTTCCGAAAACAAAGCCAACCTCCTTTCATCCGACAAATCTTGTGCAGGGGACACAACAGAGTATAACTGTATGTCGTAAAAAAACAATTAATGCAATTAGACGCTAAGACACGTACAACATCACTGCTTAAATATTACCACATTCCCTAATTATCTGTATACCAAAATGTAAGAAATTTGCATCACATCTATGAAAATTCAATGCCACTGACTTATCACCACTAAATCATCACAAATATAAAAATACACATCTAATATTACCGCAAAATATAAGTAAATGCATACCATGATACAAGTAAATCGCACCAAATATCCAAGAATAGTATTCAAAACAAACTACGCTTAATTTTGCGTGGTAGCATAAATAAATACGCGTCATGGTGTACAACACCACAATTAAAAAGAGGGGTCATACCGTCACCAAATTCGCCAGAAAAAACTCCTGGGGGAATTAACATCCCTTGATTCCTCTATTTCGCTCAATATTTTGGCCCACACGTCAACGACGTTTCCGATATGTACTCCCGAGCCTCATGGTCTCCAAATGTTCTCTCGTGAGGACATTGTCTCCCATCCTAAATATAACATCGGTTCTGCGTATGTTGAACGAAAAAAATAAACAAAACTAATAATGAACGAAATTTATAAAGTAAGCTAATTGAAAACCACATATTAAAAAAATATTTAACCCTCGTAGCACCAACGTTATCAAAGACCCACTTCGCAATAGATTGTCGATCTTATTTATCTTCTCGGGGCGAAGTCGACCCGTCTCGATCGGAATGGAGAAGACAACATGACTGCTTTACGCCGCCTCCTAGTGCTCTTACGCGCTTGAGGAGTCAGCCCGCCCCGCCGCCGCATCTCCTTCTTTCGGCTCCTCAAATTTCACGACATCGTCACCCGTGCCAACATCGATCCCATCCCGCCCATCAACCCTTGCCCCACGACAACATGCCCCGAAAAACCCCAAGAAAATTAGAAAAAAATGCCATATCTACTACACATATGCAACCAAGAAAATAAGGGGAGCATATGTGAAACAAAAAAAGAGTATTCTTACACCCTCATCCTCGCGCTCCTCCCCAACCGGTGTTCCTCCGAGTATTGACGTGATGTCTCGAACGTCCGACCACCCGCAACATTGGGTTCATACGTCAACCCAATACGAAATTCGGATATCATCGATCCTTCCCGAACTCCTCCCGCCGACATGTAGCCTTCAACCTTCTCAAAAGCGGCAAGATTTTCTAGGTTACTCGAGCAACGCATTGATCCGCCGCGATTCACCGGCAATAGTATCCCGATGACGGTGTCTTCCCCAGCCTTATCCCCCCCTGAGACACATATAAACTTTCTAGCAATCTCTTGATTTTCCCAAAATCGGGTTCGCAACCAACTCCCTTGGTGCATTATTCAACAAAGGCAATGATATCCATAACATTTGTGGCTACAAATACCGGCTACTTGGCGTAAGACGCCAACACTACCCTCGCACCCAAAAGAATAAATATTTGTCAATTGTTTCATACTCATTTAAATGAATCTTGGTGCTTAAAATAACTATCAAAATATATAAAACAATAAAAATTGTGCACGATATGTATTTGGGACTAATATAATACCAAATTGTAACTATCCGAACATTTGTCTATCACTACTATTATACCATTTTGCAACCAAAAATCATGACAACTTTTATGAATTAAAAAATTAATTAGTTAAAAATATACCAGCTTAATAACTAATATTATGCACCATTGTTGCTCATATTATGCCAAAAAAAGATACATTACTGGAAAGTATTAAACTAACATAACAACATATCCTATGCACCTACCTTTCCAGGTAGAATTGAAAAAAAAATACTAAAACTGATATATGATTTGGCACCTGCACACCACCAGCAGTGAATATCGGGCGATGCACGAGGAACGCTGCGCGCTCCAGGAGCATACATAACCAGGATTGGTTGACGCTGGGCAGCATTGCGTGATCATCGGCGATCCAAGGCCTCGTCAATCGGGCAATCAATGTAGCCCAAACCATATCCTCCGCTTCATTTCATCGTTATTCCTATCCCTGATACTTCCATGCAAGCGATCGCACGCACGGGACCACCTCGAAGGCACGAATAGCCGCATAAACTCATTATGTATAAACCCTATGATACAAAAAAAAAAAAATGGTTAATTATATGCTGATTTTGTTTAAGCGAATATAATTGACATGTACTTACAATAAAAAAAAAGGGGGCCGTTGAAACTCTTCTTCTTTGTTGACGCCCATTTCTCTTTGCTCTCTAACAATGTCGCTAAGGTGTGCTCGCACTAATTCATTTTCGGATGTCGCCAACGCTCTCCAAGATTTTCATTACAAGAGCGTTTACGTATCCGCCCGCATATTCCCAATAATTTGCGCATCCACCGAGCAATAAAGTTCCTCCCGAACCATATACCCCCTCCACGCCCTCCAACATCTTTTTCTGACACCTCTCACCGCCGTAATGGAATATGAACCATCCTGATTAGTCGAACTAGGACTCCAAATCAAAATATGCTTGGCTTGTTTTGGACTTGGTTTTTTTATGGACTCTTATTCCACCTCTAGAAACCCCAAAACTAGCTCCACATCCTTTTCACCAACACGAATGGACTGCTTATCCGATAGAATCAACTCACATCCGAGAGAGTTGAAGTTATCTACCAACCAATAGATAAATGTCCTGTAATTCTTCAATGTTTATCCCCAACAAGCTCCCCGGCCCATTTCAATAATAGCTCTTGTCCGAAAATTGTTGAGCCGAACCAATGCGCCCGATATAACATTAGGGATGGATCTTGTCCTCGCTTTGGGCAACGGCTTTGAGGCGATTTTGCGGTCTTTGCCCTCGATTGCGGTCTTTTGTTCCACATTATCTAAGTGTACATCGTTTTGCACAAATGATCGAGCACTTAAGAATAGTGCTAGAAACACTTCGCAAGGAAAAGTTATATGCGAAAATCAAGAAATGTGAGTTTTGGCTAGATCGAGTGGTATTTCTTGGACATGTAATCACCGCCAAGGAATTGAAGTGGACCCTTTAAAGTTGAAGTGATCAATGAATAGAGTGCACTTACGAATGCGAATGAAGTTCACGCTTTTCTAGTTTTGGCAAAGCTACTATCGGAGATTTATTGAAGGAATCTCAAAGATAGATGCGCCTATGACTCGATCGACAAGAAAAGGGAGAAGTTCCAATGGAATGAGAAATGCGAAGAAAGCTTTCAGGAGTTGAAGCGGCTAACTTCGCATCGGTATTAACAATTCCCGACCCCACTAAAGATTTTGTTATTTATAGTGATGCATCAAAACAAAGCTTGGTATGCAACATGGTAAAGTGATTGCCTACGCCTCAAGACAACTAAAGCCACATGAGTTAAATTATCCTACTCATGACCTAGAGTTAGTCAGAGTGCATACATTAAAGATCCGGCGCCATTACCTAAATGGAGGGAAATGTGAAATCTACACCGACCACAAAAAGCTTGAAATATCTTTTACTCGTAAAGAGCTAAACATGAGGCAAAGAAGGGGTTGGAATTGGTGAATGACTATGATTGCACTATCGCCTATCATCCCAGTAAAGCTAATGTTATAGCCGATGCATTAAGTCGTAAACAAAAGGAGAAATGTCAAGCTTGATATCCGAACAAGAACATCTTGTGAGAGAATTCGCCAGATGAGAATTGAAGTAGTGGTACCACCAAAAAGCACAGTGATAGTACTAGCATCTTTGGTGGTGCAACCTACTCTGAGAGAGAAGATAAAAGAAGCTCAACCTCAAGATAAATTTTTGAGCAAAATGAAAGAAAAAGCTCATGAAGGGAATGTAAAAGGATTTGTTATAACAAATGATGGTACTTTGACTTATGAAGGGAGATTATACATTCCTAAAGATGAAGGGCTTAGAAAAGAAATTCTCGAAGAAGCTCATTGTATGCCATACACAGCTCACCCTGGAGGTACAAAAATGTCAGATCCAATGTTTAATGAACTAAAAAGTCAAACTTTGAAAATAATAAAAATTCCTTTGACATGGGTTCCCCGAGTCACTGCGCCAGGCCATCTCCTTCCTCTTTTGCATTCTCATCTGGAAAATTTAACATTCGTGGAATGAGCTAAAGGAGCTCAACAAGTAACCTCATGCATGAATGCATGCCTAATGCAATATCTTAACTTTTATAACTTAAAAAGACTTTACGTTTTCTTTACTTAAAAACCTTCCTTTCATTGCTTAAAACTTTCTTTTCGCATAAAACTTTGCCTTTCATTGCATGAAACATTCTTAGACGTGAGCTCATTTGATAACACATTGTTCTAATCAGGGTCGCAGGGGCCTTGTTATATGGAACCCATGATTTTGCCCGAAGGCCCATTTCCATTCGTTTTGCCCGAAGGCCCTTTTACTTGAACATTAACATTACATGGTCGGAAAGCTTCTGGTCCCCCGCACCCATTTTCCACTCACTCCAACATCCTACAAAAATGTGCACCAATTTTCTTTTAAAAACATTATTAATATAAATCTTAAAACTTGACTTTATTTAATGTTTGGATGCTCGTGAAATGCTATAAACATACATTAACAATGATGCATGAACCTAAGTGATGCAACATATCATTAAATACGAGAATAAACGTAAGCGCATATCATAATAATTAAATCACATTAGCCGAGACACTTTTAGGAACAAACCATGTATTCAACTGATTAGGGAAAACCCCGTTCAATCAATTAGGAATAACCTTACATTCAATTAATTAGGGATAAACCCTATGTCCCAACTAATTATTGATTATCATACTTTTAATTAATTAGGATAAACTCTATGTTCAACTAATTAGGAAAACCTTACATTCAATTATTTAAGGGAAAGTAATTTAGTTAATTAGGGATGAACTTTTTATATTCAACTAATCATTGAAAATCCTACATTCAATTAATCAGAATAAACCATATACTCAACTAATCGGGAAACTTTGTGTTCGATTAATTAGTTAATTATAGAGTCTAGATTCAAATATACTTGGGGAAAAGTCATACATTCACTTAGTTAGGGGAATACCCTACATTCATTTAATTAAGGAAAAACCCTATATTCAATTACTCAAACCACTTTAGGGAAAAATCCTACATTCAAATAATTAAAGGAAAGCCCTACATTCAATGATTCAAAACTATTTAGGGTATACTTACATTCAATTAGTTAAGGTAGGAACATATGTCAAACCTACATTCAATTACTTATGGAAATAACTAATCATACATTCAATTACTTATGAAAATAACTACATTCAATTAGTTAAGGGAAACCCTTCAATCAACTAGTTAAGGGAAACTTTCATTCAAGTAATTAAGGGAAAGCTATTTAAAACTATTTAGGAGAAAACCCTGCATTCAGTTAGTTAGTGGGAAAACCTAATATCCAATTAGTTGTGAGAAACTCTACATTCAGTTAGTTAGGAAAAACCATGTATCAATTGTATCCAATTAGTTTAATCCAACATTCTGTTGGTTAGGAAAATACATACATTCAAAGAAAAGCATACACTCAAATCATACATAGTTGGCGGCAAGCCCAATACATGAAATTTTATAACATTTAAGACCACAAGCCTTATAGTCAAACATGATAAAGCAACAAGCCTTGAGATCAGCATAATGAAAATCACATACATAACATAGTCAAACATGGTAAGGGACAAGCATTGAGATCAAAGATAATGAAAATCACACACACAACAATAATCAAATCCTAAATCTACGTGAAAACTAAAGAGATTACTTGTCCTGCTCAACTTATGGATACTAAAATTCTTCTCGTGCTTCTATCGAATCAACCGCGTTGGGAAAATCACTTTTCATTCTTCTCTTTTTCTTTTTTCTTCTCTCTTTCTCTTTTTTCTTCTCTATTCTCTCTCTCTCTCTCTCTCTCTCTCTCTCTCTCTCCCATTTCTTCTTTTTTTCCCTCTCTCGGACGATTTCTCTCTCTCTCTATGTCGCTCTCTATTATCGTGTGTTATGTGTTCCTCGTGTGTGTTTTGCGTGTCTTATATCCTCAGTATTTTAACCGACTCTCAATTGGGCTAAGTTTAGGATAAATGGGCTTATTATTAACTTACTAACAATGTGGGCCTGATTTAAAACTCTAAACTAATTAAAGGTCGAATTATTGATAAGGCCCAAATTAAATAAATCCACAAATCAATTAAAAAGACACTTTTATTATCCGTAATTTAATAAATTAACTATCTCGTAAAATCATTAATAAATTTCTAATTCTCCATTATTATTCCATAAAATAAACAAATAAAGCATGATTAATAAAATTCTTATTAAGGCATAAAAATGCGGATGGCTCAAAAGCTACCTTTAAAACCGTAGGCAAGTGCACCTATCGCTTTATAGTATAGATTATTGAGTACCGAGTGTCATTCCCACGAGGATTGTAAGTACTAATAATTACCGTCTTTTTGTTATTTAATCTAACAATTTTCGAGTTTTTGTTTGATGAAAAAGGAAAACAAATTATAAATTGTAAAAATGAAGGAAGATTTGTAAAATAAGAAATCAAGAGATAGAAATGTGTTTGAATGTAAATCCCTAGAATGTTTTTGTGATTTGACAAGTTAAAAATACAACCGTAAACCCTTAAGCAAAACCAACCTCTTTTAATAAAATCTCATGCTATGTGGACCGTAGAAATTCCCGATTTAAGTTAATCCCTTTCTCAAGGCGAAAAACTCCTAATCTCAAGTTGATTAATCGAAATCTCTTTCTAGTTAAAACCCCAAGATTGCATTATAACGATTTATGAATTCCCATATTAGGTTTGACCCTAATCCGGAAGATTTATGTCGCCCCATATCTAGGATTGCATGCAACTCTTTTCACTTATACAATTTCTTTTTCACCATAAATCTTTCGATTACCGATGAAGAAAAGATATCAAATTAATATACCGGAAATATTAACTCGAATGAGATAAGCATGATATAAGTGAATCACACAAGACATGAGAATTTTATTAAAAACATACAAACCTTAATCACAAATCCATTCTAGAGTTCATTACACTCAAACACTAAGATTTTAGCTACTCATGATTTTGACAAAAGAGTAAATTACACAAGAAGATTTAAGTATTGTAGACATGGTGTACTTATCTTTCTCAAAACCTCAATGGACTTCTTCCTTGATTGATGATGTTGCTCCAAGCCTTCTTCTCCAATATTGCCCCAAGCTTTCTTCTCCAAGACCCCTTGATCCCAATTCTACTTAATGAAATGGATACAATGAATATTTCCTGAGTATCTAATGAATGCTTCTCCCAATTTCAACCCTTGGCTTTTATAGGCAACCAATACATTGATAGTACTTCTTTTTATTAAACAATCACCCCCATTTTCCTTTGTTGGTTGGTGAATTCTTGTATTCAAGTGATGAGGGAGGGGACATGGAGACATGTTTCAGCAAAATAGGGTGTTAAAAGTGTACAAAAGTGGCCAAAATGGGTTGGTTGATGAGTTTTCCCCAAATTCCGCAAAGAAAAGTTGCAAAAAGAGGTCCCTGACATGCCAGTGTTGGCAAAGACGGCCAGGCCGTCTTTTGCAAGAATTGCCAAGACACGCCGACACGGCCAGTGTTGGACAACACGGCCAGGCCGTGTTGTGCGACACGGCCGTGTTAAACATACGCGACACGCCAGCCGTGTTCGGCCTGTTTGTGCGATTTTTCCTCCTCTTTTGATCCCCTTCAACATGGCCGTGTTCGTGACACGGTTTGGCCGTTTTGGACCCTTTTTCCAATTTTTATCCATTTATTTCCTTCTTTTTGAACATGGCCATGTTACTTGACACCCCAAGTCATGTTGAGTGATTTTCTTGCTTTTTTCAAGTAATATTGGCTTCTCATTGCTCCACCTATAATGTTAAACACATCACACGATGAAATGCTACAAAAATACTTGAGAAACTATGATTTTTCTAACAAAACAATTCAAAAACTATTGAATTAATAATACAAAATATGTACAAAATGACACTTATCAAACCGCCTCCAACTTGGAAATTTTGCTTGTCCTCAAGCAATTTTTAAAACAAAGAGATGGGTTGAAAACAAAAAGAGATATCTATTTTCACAATTTCGACATGATTGAAGTGAATCGCTAACCTTTTCCTTCCCAATTAAGCCAATCCATCCGTTTTCAAATCAACCAATTTGTTAAAAAGAGAGTGACTTCAATAATTGGAATCGCTCAAAACATCACATTGTCATATCACGAAAAATTTGTCGCTCATATGCTTAGATCAAATACAAAAATGTAATGATAAAAAGAGAAGTCCAAAACTCGGTTTTTTCAAATTTTTTTATAGCAAATATAACCGGACATTTTTGAGGCAAACTTCCACTAGGTTTAAATTTTGAATGTCTTTTCAAAAACTCCTAGGGTGGTGTCCCATATTCATATTTGTGTCGCCGTTTTACGTAAGAGACAAACATGGGGCTCATGAATGCTCCTAGTTACTAAGCAACAACAAACATAGGAATATAGCCTCGATTTGTCCCTTTATATAACAGTATTAGCACATATTTTTTTTTCGTTTTTTTTTAAACCCGAGTTATGGTTTCTCTAGTGATCATGACACAAAGTATCTAGATTTAAGCAAAGTCCAAGCTAACTTCATGACATTAAACTCTTTTGGCCAAATTCATCCTTTTATTAGAGTCACGCAGTTTAAAAACATTTTGGCAATTTGAGTTTTCAAAAAGATGACTTTTTTCGGGATAAAAATGGTCATAACCAATCCACAACTAACTTATCTAACTGTAAAAAAAAAATTACCTCATTTTGTTTGCAAGGAAAAGATAAGGTGCGTAAAAAGAAAACGAAATATCTATAAAGAGAACTAAAATACGCAAAGCTAAAGAAAATAGTTCAATCCAAGCGTTCTAACAAATCTCACCACCCCCAATCTTCAAGGGTCACATTGTCCCCAATGTGAAGAGGATATGGGATACAAAATGGAGCAAGGGAAACGAGAACTAAAACAAAGACAAATACGACCTCATGGCGGTGGCGGGAAGTGCCCTTGAGAGATGTGCCATTGGCGGAGTTGAGAGAAGAGGGCATTTTGTTGTTGTTGGTCCTCTCGAATATCCCTAATGACGCCAAATTGCTGCTCCATCATTTGTTGTTGGCGGTCAAGCATATTCTCACGGCGTCGAGCATCGCTTGTTGATATGATATCATGTCTCTTTGGTGTTGTTGCTCCTGTAGAATAGCTTGAAGATTGACTTGTTCATGCGGTGGCGGTGGTGGTGGTGGGTGAGATGAAGGAGTATGGGGTGGTGAACCCCTTGGGGAAGATGGGGATTCGGGAGCATCATCCTCTATGGGAGGTAGTTCGAGACGAATTCTGTCATCCTCCGGATTGTGTCGCATACCCATCAACCAATTGTCACGATTACGAATTGTAGTTCGTGTCGGTCGGGAAGTAATAGTCGTTGGGATGTATGTCGAAAAGGCAAGCAAAATTGATCATTGATTCTTTCAATTAATTTTATAGCGAAGACATACCTCGAGATTAATACGCGCGTGCTTCCTCGCTTGTTGTAAATCCGTTAAGTCATGCTCAAGTGAAGAGCAATTGGAGTGATTAGGCCTCCAACAAGAATTTTACTACATTCGCCCCCCCGACTTTCTCGAAAATGGCGTGCTAAGTGAGACCTTGTCAAGGTGTTTGCCATAAACCATAGCCCATAAAAACAATAGTTCGCCCTTCCTCAAATTCCCGTCACTTTCCCCTACCGAAAAGTGTGCTAGCCATCACACGATGCATATAACGAAAAACAAGGATTTATTACGCGTGATACTTTAGCACGAGAAGCAACATAGTCATATGAAGGGGGCTATTTCATTCCAAAATCGGCTGTGGCATTAAAGTCGCTAGGAAAGCGTCTTACCATCAATTGGAAGACCATATATTTGATTGAAGTCAAGAAGAGTTAATGTATATTCTTGATTGAACAAGCGAAAAAGAGATGAGGCCGCCCCTAGCATGAGTTCCCATGAGGATTTCTTGCGTTAAATGAGCTAAGGAATTCCAGTGTGACGACGCTCATAAGTTGGTGCTTTCGCACCCATGAATTGTCCCCACCCAACTTGTTCAAACATCCAATCAATATCTTCTTGTAGCCCAAGAGTCTCTAATGTCGTGGCGTCCTGGATACCTGGTGTTGTGCAATGGTTTACTCAATAATTGTTGATATCGGGTTGCTTGCTCGTCATCCCTAATAGAATGCCGTGACGATTACTTGGTGGATTAGCCGGGAGGGGCGGCGAGAGCCGAGGGTCCCCTGGACCCAGGAAAAGCGGTAACTCGGCTTCGTTTTGACATGGTGATCCTGAAAAAGGAATTTTTGATAGCAACATGCAATACAAGGACAGTTACTATTAATATTTCTTTGAAAACCAACTATCCTATAAAAACCATGCCTCAAGTAAATTCCCAACAACAACATCATCCCATCACCTTCAAGTTCTCATCAAAATAGCAATTAAGTTACAACAAAGCACGGTTTCCACTTATGATCAATCATATGATTGTAACAATCAATCAATCAACGAACGCTCATATCGTTATATTTAGGCAACAATAAACCCTTTCATTCGTTTAGGACCAATTTTGTTGGTGAATTTAAGCAAGGTAATTCCAACAATTGACTTCACATGATTTTACCCATACAAATTTCAATAGCACATGGGGCCAAAATTATCACCATAAAAATCAAGAAATACCCTCATCTTCAACACAAATAATTAGGCATAAAAATTCCAAAATTTAAGTTAAATCAAAAAGCCCTAAATGATAGAAATTTCAAACATTTATGAACAAATTGAAAGCACAAAAAACAAAAATGAAAAATGAAAAAAATAACATAGAAAATCATACCTTGAAATAGAAACCCACAAGAGAAATCTCCCAAAAACCCACAAAATTCCCAACAATCAATCGGTAGAAGTGTTGGCAATGGATGGAAGATGGTGTTTTATGGAAGAATTTGAGTTTAGATGGAAGAGTGAGGTGAATTTGGGGGAAATTTTGGTGAAGAAGAGGGGTTTTTAGGGTTTTGGGGATGAAAAATTTCAAAAAATGCCCCTATTTCGAACCCTCCCTCGTTTTTGTACAACCTGGACACGGCCGTGTCGGGCGACACACCCGGCCGTGTTCCCGGCTGTTCGGTGGACAAAAATTTTGGGCCCGAACACGGCGTGTCGGCGACACGGCCCGGCCGTGTTCGGGCCAATTTTCGATTTTTTTTTATATATTTTTTTAATAAGAAACATGTTGGGAGACACGCCATGCCGTGTTCCTGGCTGAATTTTTTTTT